>JACDJE010000086.1:4233268-4466018 GCA_016647715.1 Pavo muticus | reverse complement strand
GGGAGCGCGCCTCGGGGGGATCCGGGCTCGGCCGCGGCGCGGGGGGAGCGGGGGGTGCCGGGATTCCCCCCCGCCTATAGCGGTGGTGGAGTCGGGAGCGCAGCGTGGGGCTGGGGACGGCACCTGGATGCGTCTGCTGCTGGGGGCACGGCTGGGAACGAGATCGGAGACCGGACCCGGGGACGGTATCGGGGAGCAGACCTAGCGACAAACGCGGGGACAGTACTGGGGACCCTACGGGAGCCAGCCTGGGGACAGGCGGTATTAAGACCGCACCTGCGGACAGATGTAGCGACGACATTGGAGACGTGGGGGTACCCGGTGCTGGGCGCGATGGGGAGAAAGTTCCTCCCCGGGGAGCACCCGGTGCCCTTGTCCTTCCAGCGCGTGGGGTTAGCCGGGATAAGCTGTAAAGCGGAGCGATCCCATTACTGCGTCACGCTGGAGTGAGCCCCGCAGCCGGCGGCTCGTTGCAGGTAACCGTGGCCGGGGATCGCCCGACGGAGCGGCGTGGTTGCGGGGTCGGTTGCGTTCGCTGTGAGCTCCGGGCGGGCGGGGTTGGCTTTGTCGGGGCGGCCGCTCGGTGTGTGCCCGGCGGAGGGGCTGCGGTGGGGGAACGGGCAGTTCGGTCGGATCCCCGCTGCTGGGACCCGTCGACCATCTGAGCCGGTGGAATTTCCTACTTCTGTGAAAATCGCCGCAGCGCTCGATCCCAGAATGAGGCGGCCTGAGCTCTCCGCCTGCTGCGGTGTTGGAGCCGCTCAGTGCTTCTCCTCAGTCCCATGGCAGAGCTCCGAGCCCTGGCGTGGCCGTGTGTGTCACCCAGATAAGCGCTGCCCCGTGCCGGCATCACTCGGAGCTCCCCGCTCCCCTCCCTTCTCCCCTGCATATGCCACCTGGGTGCTATGGGGACATCCATGAGGGTGACTAAAGGAGATATGTTCCCATAGGGACACGCTGCCCTATTGCGCTGTCCCTCCTGGAGCGGGTTTTTGCATGTTCTTGGAGATGCTGCTGCAGGGCTGTGTGCTTCCCTGTGCTCTTGCTGGCCTTTAGGAACCACCGTAGGGAACACGGACACTGGGGATGCTTGTGTGCCTTCCTGACCCTGCAGCCTGTTGATTGGGTTTGGGCAGAAAACCATGAGACAAACTGGGCTGGTTAAGGAGGATCTGAGCACCGCCGCACATCCCGCCTGTGTGTCTGGGTTTTGTTCCCCAAAGCAATCCTGTGTTTGTGCCACTGCTTCCGTGCTGCTGCAGCCGCTCGTGCAGGGGAGGAGAGGCAGGAACGTCCCCGGCTCGTTTAGGTTTGCTAATGAGAAGCTGGAGAGAAGGGAAGGAACCTGCTTGGGGACGTATTTAGCAACTTGCCCTCCAAGCCTGGTGCTAGGGACGCCTTGCCCTTGTGTGCTGTTCTGATAACCTGGCATGGGGAGACGGCTTGCAAGACCTTGCGTGCTGCAGAAGGGCCAATTTTTAGGCTCTTTCTGTGTCCTGGCCCTGCAAGGACGTGTCTGGCTGTCCTGCACCCACACCTACATGAACAGCATCACATCATCCCTGAGCAATGCTCTGCTGGAATGAAGAAAATACCCCAAACCCCCCAAACCCAGACCATCACAGTGGTTTGAGCGATCTCATGCTGTCGGAGCTAATGGGGGATTCCCATCTGCTGTTCCCACAGGAAATAGCTGGGATTTTTTGAGGCAATTATCAATGCCCTGTACTTCCTCTGGGAATTTGGTTGGCTGCACCCAGGCGGTCAGGCTCAGCGTAGGAATGCAGAGGGACGGCAGCCGGGGCCTGGGCTCGTCTCCTGCCACCCATGGCAGTGCCAGCGGTCCCCAGGCTGAGCAGCAGAGCCCCAGCTTGGAGGGTGTGTTTGTTCCCTTCGCTGCTGGAGTCTGGGTTGTAAACAGGAGATGTGTTGTGGTCGTCATGGCAAAGGTGTGAGTGGTGGGAACTGTTTGCCTTCCCCGTGAGGAGAGGGAGAAGACCTACTGGAAGCTCCTTCTCAGGAGGGAGGTATCCATCCAGGAGATAAAAATGTTTTTAAGTTCATTTATTGGGAAGCTCCCAGCAGAAGGCAGTGGGGAGGGGTCTCTGGGTATCCTCGATACCCACCTGGATGCTCAGCAGAGCAGAAAGCAGGTCCTTTTTGTGGGGAGGCAGTGGGTTGTTGCAGACCAGAGACCTTGCTGTGCCCAGGTGTTGCCTTTCACTTCCCTGTGTGTTTTATTTAAATCCCTTGAAACATCATCTCCAAGAAGAGGTTGGGAGCCTATGGTCTGGCCAGAGGCTGTGGGAGACTCCAGGTTGCACAGTGGCCACGATTCAAGTGGACTTACAGGTTGTGGGTTTGGGGTTTTTCTCTTGTTTTGAGCAAGGCTGCTGGCTTAGTGCTTGCTTCTTAGCACAACCCCGTGGATCAAATGAGCTTCTAGCCTATGTGAAGAATGCCAAGTGGTTGCATTTGGAGGGGGTGGGAGCTCTGCCTTGCTGAGCCATGATCCTAAGTTGGGTCCTCATCCATCCACGTGCTGGGATGTTGACCATCATCATGGTGCAGGTGGGACTTCGTGTGGGGGACAGGGAGCTCTTGTCTGAGAAAACCCCATCCAGGAGCTGTGGGAGGTTTTACATCGTATCCCTGTGAGATATGGGAGGGAAGGCTGTTGGTTTCATGTTTCCAGAGCAGTCTTAGCTTGAGATTTGCTGCCAATCGCCACTTCTCAAATACTTTGATGGTGATTTCCAAGGGACTTACCTACAGCATCAGTAAAGCTTTCCCCGTTGGTGAAATGTTATTAAGAAAAGCACTCAGCGCAAGAATCACCTTCTTAAAAGCAGATTGTACCTTGGTGGGATTTACATTTGTATATACAAACAGCCTCTGTTTGAATTTTCTGGCTTTCGTGGCTTTGTCTGTGCTCAGTGCTATTATGGCTGTTTTAAGAAGAGAATTAACTTCAACTAAACGAATAGGAGACCAGCAAAGACTATTGCTCTGCCTTTGCAAATTCGCAGCAATCTAATCATCCTTTACCAGGACTTTCTTCCTCGAAGCTAATCTCCACCTTTCACTTGAATTACGAGGTGCCTCCATCTTCATTTTCTCTAAATCTGCAACATCAAAAGCAGAAAATACCCACGTGGAGGCTCAGAGCCTCTGGGGAGCTGTGTAGAATCAGAGAATATCCTGAGCTGGAAGGGATGGTGCAGCCCAGCTCCTGGCCCCACACGGGACCACCCGAATGCTGTGTGTTAGAGCAGCGGCCAACGTGAGCCTGGAACACGGTGTGGGGCATAAATCACACTGGAGGTGACAGAGGTGAGAATCCTGTGGGCAGGAAGCTTGTAACTTGGTTGTGGAGTGTTTATTGCGCCGTTCTGGTCTGGTTGCTGTCAGATGTTGTGTGTCCTACTTAGCTGGGGACAGGTGATGTTCCTGGAGAGCAAACGTGTGCCCTGTGGTGCGTGTGAAGGATTTGCATGCTTCGTAGGCTCATTAAGGTTGGGAAGACCACTGAGGTCGTGTAGTCTGACCACCAACCCGTCCCCGCCGTGTCCCTCAGTGCTGTGTGTGCCCTTTTCTTGAACACCTCCAGGGACAGTGACTCCACCACCTCCCTGTGTGTGGGAATTATCTGTATTATTGGTACTGCATTAGTATTTACCTGGCCAAGTCCTGGGCTGGAGGTCCTCATTGTGCCAACCTCTGCTCCTTAGCATTTTGAAGCCCAGCAGTTAAAGAACTGCATTGTAGGTCTTTTTTGGTGCATACACATCCCTGGTGTTTTCCCGTGAAGTACATCCCTGTTGTAACATGACCTCTGGGGCGATGATTTTTGTTCCTTTGGGCCTCCTCCAATGGTCTTTTTCTTCTTGGCAACTGGGTTGCTGACGCCCAAGAGTTGTCTTCTGTCTCTCTCTGTATTGTTTGAGGAATACGATGAAACGATCTCGTTAGGTAAATATAACGATGTTACAACCCACCATCTGGAGCACTGCTGTGGGCTGCATTACCAATAGAGGAATGGCAAGCTCTTGGTGATGAGGCTGGAGAGACATCGTCCACTCTGGATCTGGTACCTCCTGGCAGGAGTGACAGTTGTTGGTACAGTCGGATGAAGGAAGGGTTTTTCCTTACGGCTTCCTTCCTTCTCACCAGCCTGGGCTGGTTGAATGGCTCTGTAGTTGCTGCAGGAGCCATAGGAGCATAGTGGGGTTGTTGGATGAGACCTCCATGAGGGTCACCTGCACGTCCCCCAGAAACCAGGTCAAGCTGCAAGTGCCACCTTCTTAAGCCACTCTCCAGTTTTCCTATAAGGAGATGTGCTCATGCAGCAGGGAACATGTGGAGGGTCTGAGGCTGCAGCAGAGGTACTCACAGCCTGGTGTGCAGGGGTGCCCCTGAGATGCCACCATGTCCATGGGAGCCCATCTGGTGGTGGACATACAGCTCTGCACATCCCCAGTATCATCCTTCCTTCCATGCAGGATCATTCAGCCCAGTGGAGTGTAAGAACATGGTGTCCACATGGGGTTGGGAGCAGCTTATTGGGTAGGGGTGATGCCCATACAGGTGGCAGAAGCCCTCCTGCAACCTCCATAGGCAAGGCTTGCTCCCAGTTGGTGAAATACGTCAGGAACTCTGCTTGTTTAAAGGGCCTTTGGGGTTTTTGGGTCTTAAATAAACATCCGGGTTCCTGTTGGGGTTGGGGCTGTGCAGCCGGGGGGGGGGGGGCAGGGAGCTGTATGGGTGCCTGGAGCCTGCGTGCGCCTCCTGACAAGGTTATAAATTAGCGTCATTAGAGGAGGATCGCCGAGAATAAATGGCTCCGCACCCTTTCGGGGCATCACAGTGCTGTAATTTCATCTCGCCTTTCTGGGGACGAATGCCTAGAAAGCCCCCGGATGATATTACAGACACCCAGCCTGCAAAGGGGGCACTTCACCCTGATTTATAGCTCAGCAGAAAGACGCAGACACCCCCATACCCCGCATCAGGCTTGGCCAGAGGGGATGAGCTTGGTGTGAGAGCCCTGCGTGGAGGTCATTTGGGTTCACTGTGGGATGCTGGGGGGTTTTAGGGACCGCCCTGTGCCACTGCTCCCTGCCAGCCAGGATGCCATGTGTCCTGTGCCTCTTCCCACAGTACTGCAGCGTACTGCAGCCCCAAACCCCCACGAAACAACACGGTTAACGCCAAGCAGCCCATGCGCTATTAATACAAATGCTCAGTGAGAGTGGGCGACCTTTAGCAAGGCATTAAACATTTATTAAAACCATTAGGATTAGTGTCAGGTTGCATTTATTTATTTTATTTCACCAAAAAAAAAAACCCAACCAAAGCTCGGGAGAAGCGAATGTGAGCTGCAGCCCCTGAGATGGCCGCAGTGGTGCAGCGCATCCCCGGCGCTGGGATGGGTACAGAACCCAAGCCTCGCTTTGCTGGAGTGAGGGGCTGTGGCAGTTAATTTTTTCCCACCTGCCCAAAGGTATTTCCTTTATGAGGGGATGGGATTATCCTGGGCTGTGGGCGAGCTCCCTGCGTCTCTCCGTTGGGGTTTTCCCGAGCTGCTGCTGCGAGGATTACGCACTCTCTTGACAATGTCTTTGTTTTCCGATGTTTGCTATTGTAATTTATGTGTGATGCTGCCTCTTATTGAAAACCGAGGTCTTTATCTCCGTGGGAATTACACCTGCATAAATACAGCCCCATCCGTGGCTGCGTGCGCCCACTGCTCCGTGATGAAAGCCGACTCCTGCAAAAGTTTCCCTGTGTTACCTGCAGGACCCCACTCCTGAGATGCTCTTTGCAAGCAAGCTGCTGGTTTTATGGGCGCACCGCTCTTACGCTTTCTTACTCATAGAATCATTGACTGGCTTAGCTTGGAGGGGACATTAAAGATCATCTCGTTCCAAGCCATTTCCCGTGGGCAGAGTTGCTTACTCCTGATTTCATTCTCCACTAGTGTCTGAGATATTGCTTCTGCTGTTGAATATGTACATTTTTAGGTTCCTTGTTGATGAGGGCAAAATGAGTGTTTTCCTGCTTGATGACTTCCCAATGCAATGGAGCCATGGGATGGAACAGCGAACGCAGAGGGGCTTCTGTGGGCGGCTGCTGGCAAAGGACTATTTTTAACTCAGCCAGGATCTTACCGCATTGCTGCTGATGCATGGGAGCACGTAGGCATCCTTTCTCATTTTTAAACCCAATAATTAAAAAAGAAGGCGCAGGCTGGCTGTGCTGGGCCAGGCGCTGAGAGGATGCTGGGGTTGCTGGGCAGGCGCCTGCCAGCAGTTGGAATGAGCCCTTTGCAAGTGGGGGGGATGCAGGACCAGATGAGCAGGAAGGGAAATCACTGCTGTCAGAGATCCAGGGTGGACGGACGGATGGCTGTCTCTATGTGTTCCCTTGATAGCTGCCTTGCTGCACATCCCAAAGGGGAATGGGTGCATGGTGACATCAAGCTGGGATGCAGGTGCTGATGGCTCCTTCCATTGCAGCAAACACAGCTCCTCTTAAACTGTCAGTTTGTGAAGGGTTTTTCTTTCTTATTTTCTTTTTCCTTGCATTAACCTGCTTTTAGCCAGCGATGTTACAGAAGGCGCTTAAGCCCAGAACGTTCCTTCTCGGTATTGATTTTGCTTTCTGCTTCAATCTCTCTTTATTGCCCTTGGTGTTTTGAGGAGCTGGAAGGAGAGCAGGGAGAGCTGAGCTGACTCTTCTCAGAGTTTTGTCTTATGGGCAGTGCGAGGAGGCTGAGGGAGAAATCCGTGGGGTGACTGCTCCCTAACACTGCTCCCAAAGAGCTTGTTATGGGACTGGGCATGTGGCAGGGGCAAGGGCTTGGACAGGACCCATGGGTGTCCTTTGGTTCCTTTAGTTTGCTGAGGTTCATGGAGGGTTCTCCAAAGATGCCTGGAGGGGGTCTGCAAGGGTGCATGGGTGGGTGTGCAAGGGTGCATGGGGGAAGATCTCCAAAGCACCATATGCTTTGGGACCAGGTAGCATCAGCTTTTCCTCTGATTGGGCATTCAGAGAAGCTGTGTCTCAGCTTGGTGAGCATCCTGCAGCTCTTTTGGGATCCTAATCCAGGAGCTGAGCTCCTATTTCGTCTTCTCTTTTGGATTGAAAGGATGCTCCTCTGTGCTTTGGCTGCCGTGTCTCTACCTGGGTGCTCTTTTGGGCAATGGGGTTTCTTCATAAGAAGTGTGAGACCATGTGGGCTCTGTGCCCCTTGGTTAGGGCTGAGCCCTGAAAGCTGCAGGGATGACCAGGAGCTGCTCGGCAGCCTGACTTCCAGGGCAAACCTTTCTCAGGGCAGCCAGCTTGCATTCAGTTGGATGCTTTATTATGGACTGGCATCATTGCCAGTTCCTCCTTGTGCGGCTCTTGATGGAGAGCCCAACTGGGGCATCGCCTCTTCCAATATTTACCTTCCCATCACAAAGCAGCTCCGCTGCGCATGGCGGCTCAAGGGCTCTCCAATGTCCCGCTCTGGAGGCGGCCGTGCCGATTCCCTAATTGCTCTCCTCCCATTTAAGGGGAACCGATTAAGAAATTAATTCCCAATCTCAGGCGGCGCAGAGCCCCGTTTGAATGCTTTGATCTCCGCAGAGCAGGGACGGATGCGGGCGAAGGCGCTGCTCGCCATCCATCTGCTGCCAGAGGGAATCCAGGTATGGACAGCGTTAGGGCAAGAGTGGCTTGTGCAGATGCAATTGGGGGTGTTTATGTGTAACTTGTCCTTTTGCTCTGAATTTTCCCCCCAGAATAGCCTGGAGATGCCCTTTGTTGCTGTGCATGAGCCCAGAGCTCTGCGTGCACAGAGGGATGCTCGGGATGGGGGAAATATTCCTATTTTTGTTCCAGTTCTTATAAGTTTTGTGGTTTGTGGGTAGCAGGGGGGTGGGGTGAGGGGCCATGCTTGGAGCTGCCCTGAATTTGGGGAGCGGAGCCCCTCAGCACCAATTCCTTCCCATCCCCACGCAGCGTTTGGCCGCTTCGCTTTGCACTTTTCTGGGCGCTGGAAACCCGATTAAAAGCATCACAGCGCTGCATGGAAGGGAAATGTGCCACAAGGCAGGTTTGCTTTTTGCAGGATTAAAAGCAAATAAATATTTATACGGTATGCAAAGCAGGCTGATAAGATATGCACATCAGTGAGAATTTGAAGCGGTTTAGTTTTGGGTACAAGATTAAGGGGTGTGTGTGTTGGTGCATTATGTAGTTTTAAAGGATGTTTTCTTCCTGCTGCACAAACATAAAAATAGGAAGGGGGAAAGCAGCGTGTGCTTCTTGGGCTGCTCTGGTCTTGGGTTGCGTGATCTCCGTGCATCCCCTATCTTTAACTGCAGGGATGGAAAAAGCCAGGGAGAGAGGGCAGTGCAGGCTGCATTTCATATGCAAATATAATGCTGGCCCCGTTCCTAATATTCGCTGTGTTTACACGTAAATGCAAACAACTGTTGACTTAGTTTCAACAGATAATGTGTTTCATAACACAATGGAAATTAGAATGAATCTGGAGGTTAGCAAGGCTACATGTGTTTCCTGCAGTACTGAGGCTCCGCGGGGGCTCGGGGGTGGCTTTGGTGATGCTCAGAACCCCCAGCCCATGCAGAGCAGGGCAGGGATTACATTCCCCATTCATCAGCTCTTGCAGATTTTCTCTTGGAATCCCTCACTGCTCGTGTTGGTGTTAGGAACCCCTCTGTCGGTGGTGTCCCACCATGAGAGCAGTCCGGAGCGGTAAGAAGGATGGGGATGGGATGAGAAGGGATGTGTGTGGGATGAGGGAGGAGTATGGGGCAGGGAATGGGTTTGGGACCACTGTCCTGCCAAGTTCATATGGATAGGGATGACATTGGGACAGCTCCTCTTGGGAACTGAGATGGTTGTATGGCTCGCTGCATGCAGAAGTGCTGGTGCCTGTGATGCGAGGCCAGGCAGGAGCTAGTGGCCATACCTGGGTCACCTAGTCCTAGTCCTGGCTGTGATTCCTCACAGAAGCATCTGGGAGAGGCCCTGGCTGTGTCTTAGGGCTGCCTCCAGCCCGGGGCAGCCCTTGCAGGGTTCCCAGCTCCTTGTGAGGCTTCCTCATAGCCCGAGGAGGAGCAGCTCCACCTGGGCGCCGATCATTTGGGAGCGGTGTCATCGCTGTCTCTGGGTGTGTGTCTGTTCCTGTTCATCTGTCTGCTCATCCCGAGTCATTTGCGGCCGGCTGGATGGCTCCCACCAGGCGCCCGGTGACAAAACTGGGGTGTGCGCCTGAGCCCTATTAGCCACCAGTGAATCTGCAGGACCAGTGGCACCGGTGGGGATGTCCCAGTCTGGCTCTGTTGGCCATGGGGATGCTGGGGCGTGGGGAAGTCATCCCATCCCAGCTGGTCTTGCTGCCCGTGTGGGCTGGGTGGGGGCTGTAGGACTCGGGGCTGTTTGTGTCTGAGAGCCAGTGGTGATGCTGAGGTTGGTAATGCCAAGTTGGGGTGAGTTGGACACAACTTTGGGGCTGGGGTGGGAGCCAGCAGCAATTCTATCAGAGCTTCTCTCGGTCTTCCCCTTAAACAACCAATGGAAAGAAGGATGGGGGAGCGGTGTGCTCCCATGTATCCATGCTGACTCAGCCCCAGAATTTGCTTTTCCCTGTCCTGCGAGTTGCTGGCGGCTGCAGGTTCTGAGCATCCTTTAATCCCTGCAGAAAGCTGACTTTTTTATTTATCATTGAGCTCATTGATGCAGCATGGAGCCAGGCACAGGGCTGGCAAGCAGCACGTCCTGCAACAGGGGGGGAAACTCTCTACTGAAACAATAAGCAGAGAGCTGAAATATCAGCGATAAAATTAAACTGTAATGAGATTAAACAGTGGCTCTTCTATCAGACCCTCCTTGTGCAGAGATAATTACCTGGGAAGTGCAGCGAGCAGATTGTGAGCCTGGCCATGGGCTGGGATGGGGACAGCGAGCCCTGCCTGGCCAAGGGAACAGCGCTGGGCTCAGCACTGAGGATGTGTCCAATGCATGCACCTTGCCCCGGTGCACTGACCCAACCCAATGGGGGTGCATGGCCAGAGGGCTTCGTTCCGCACATCCCTGTGTGTGCTGGGGGTGTGGGATCTGTGTTCCATTCCCAGTGTGTGGGATGTATGGAAGCATCCCAAAAGAATGCGGCCGGGACCTTGCGTGAAGGACTGCAGTTTGGGGTTTTGCTTCTGCATCCACGGGCATGAGGCATCGCTGCCACCTGCACGTGGGATTCCTCTTTGATTGAGAGGAAAAAAGGAAGGGGAAAAGAAATCTGTGTGGCTGTGTGATATAAAATCTGAGTTTGGATCTCTGTAAGTGCACGGAAAACAACAGGCTTTTTATGTTGGCTCTTGGGGTAGGAGGAGAGCAGGCTAGAATAAAGATTTACAGTGTTTGGGAGATTAAAGGCCCTTGGTACATTGTTCAAATACCACGAGATTAGTTTCCAAGGAGACGGATACCAGTTGCCATAGGCACCGGGGGGCCAGGAATTAGGATTGCGATTTTTTATCCTGATCACGCAAACAGTAGCTGAACGCTGCTAAAACTCCAGCTTTAAATAACACGAGTGTTAGCTTACATACCAAGAAAGCAGACTCTGGAAACTGGATCCCGTCCTCTCCCTGCTCCCCATCGCCCTTGGCTCCGTGCTTGGCTGGAGCCGTGCTTTGCGGCGGTGCACCTGGGTTTAAAACCCACGGGTTGCCAAGCGGCATGGGGCACGCACGGATGTAGGTCCGCGGGTCAGGGTTTGACCCCATCACTCAGCCCTATGGCACGGCCGTGATGCACGTTACCAGCACGCACCTCCTGCCTACCAGCCCCATTTCGGCACTGATGTGCAACCCCAATCCCAGCCCCAACGGCACATCCCGGCCTTGTCTCATCTTTCTACCAAGGGCTTGCTCTCCTTCGGGGATCTATTCACAGCCGGCAGCTGCAGTGGTGCAGCAGAGCGAGCTCCCTGTGCCCTCACCTAATTTTAGCAGCCGTGGGCCACCCGCTTCTGGGAAACGCAACCTGAGCCCCAGCGGCACCGCAGCACGCATCCCAAGCCCTCCTCCCTGCGCGGCATCCCTTCCCTGCCACGCTCCGTGTTTTTTCCCCCCAGTTTTGTTTATTTGTTTATTGTTTTCTTTAATAAATGAAGAGGCTGTTGCTGGAAGCCAGAGCTTCTGCGCCTGCCCGGCGGGAGGTTGCAGCATGGCAGCTTGGTGGTGCGGGGATGCTGGAGGCACGCGTCGGAGCCGGGGGGAGCGGTGCTGCCTTGCCACGGTGACACGGAGGCTGGCTGTTTGCAGGAGCCCTGGTTTGTTCCGTGCTTGTGTTCGGAGCGGGACAGAGCTGTGCTGGGGATTAGTTGGGGCAGTGGCTGCGATGGATGCCTGGGGATGTTTTTGTTTGGTGCGTACATGAGGAGCTTTTCCAGCAGGTGCCCTGGTTTTTATTGATAAAATAAAGCAAGGGAGGAGGTGTCTGATGGCTTGGAGCCATTCGTCCTCCTGGAAGGGGTTAAACAAACCCCAACAAACTGGCTTGGTTCGCGGGACCTGTTCCCAGCCCCGGTGCTGGCACGGCACATGGTTGGGGTACCCCAAGCTGTGCCAGAGGACTGACCTCAAACGCTGTCATTTTTCAGCTTGTGCGAACAGACAGAGTGAAAAAGAAGATCCGTGGGTGCGAGGAGAGATGTTGCAGTGGGGCAGTGGTTATGGGGCAGCGGGTGGTTATAGGGCTGAGGCATGCACGTGTGCCCTCGGTTGTTGTGCATGCTATCAGGGAAGCGCAGATACCCCAAATACCAGAGCCCCAGGAGGGCTGCGTTGCAGCATGAGGATAAGATTGAGGATTTTAGGGCTTTTGGAGGTGTTTCGACATTTGAGGTTATTTATGGCCGTTTCATGAACGCCTGCTATCGCAGTTATGTGCCGGAGCTGGCATTGATGCTGACCAATCTGTGGCAGGAGGGCTGTGCTGAATTAGGCGTAGGGGATTACATCTGAGCGGGTTACGGGGCCGCCAGGGCACGCGGAGCATTCATTTATCTCCTGCAAGCTGCATGTCCAGAGCCGTTTGTCAGCCCCTTGGCGGGGCACAGCCAACGCTTGGCAGTGTGCGAGAAAGCTGCCCGTGCTGGGCAGACATCCCCAGCACTGCGGTGATGATGAGTTGCACATCAAGTCAATGCGAGTCAAGTGCACGGTGCTCTGAGCCAACCACCAGAAAGCTGACCTCAAAAATCCCTGAGATGTATTGGGGTGGGAAAACGCCTGCAGTCAGCGTCCCGTTCTTACTGCCTTGCTGTGGCTCTTGCCCCGAGCCCACGTCCCCATCAGGGATGTGTCAGAGCCAGGGGATGTGGGGACTGTCCCTGTGCAGGAGGGCGGATGCTGGCTCTGTGCTGCTGCGCCTCGGCAGTGACATTCATTGTCCCTTCGGCTCCTATCGGGACAGCTCATGATGAATTTTAAAGCAGGTTTAATGATAGTGAGGGCTAATGACTTACGTGTCCTCCAGGGCTGGTGTGATTTTTAGAAATCCCCTTTAAAGGTGCCTTCCCGGAGTAGAAGGCAATTACAGCCCTATCACTGCCGTCTCATTACTACCTGTGGGTCCTCATCACACGCGTCCCTCTGCCGCCAGCGCTTTGGGTGATACTTCCCGGGTGACTCAGGAGCCCAAATGCCATCGTCAGGAGTCCTTTTGATGCTGAGTGGCTGACCTGCCCCCGGCAGAGCTCCAGCACCTGCCCCAGGCTGTCTCTCCCCAGCCCATGGGGGATAGATGCCCTATGAGTCCCTCTCGTTAGTACGTACCCATTTCTTTGATGTGCATGTTGCCATTCCCATCCCATAGCATCACTGGCCCCAGCACACACAGCTCTCCTGCCCGGCACAGGGCTTCGTCGTGGGTCATTACCCAAATAATGAGGCTTATGCCTTTTTTTTTCCCCTTCTTGCCATGGAGCTCAGCTTTCGATGTACCTCCCAGTTTTTCCTAATGGAACCTGTTTATAACTTGAAAGTTCCAACGCCGTTTTCTGCTTGGAAATTTCCTCTGGGGGGGTGGGTTGTTCCAGCTTTGTTTCACTTGCTTTGCTGTTCTGTTTGCTCCCGGCGCTTTGGAAACGGTGACACAGCGGGCGGATGTTTATTGCTGGGAGGGGTGCACAGCACGGGCAGGCTGGGGACCGTGGCATAGGGGCAGGACGGGGCTGGGATGGGGGTGCACTGTCCCCATCCCCATGGCAGCACCTGGATGCCATCCCCATCCCTGCAGGACCGCGGCCCCTTGCTCGTGGATCCGGCCAGCTCGCGTGTACTGTGCCCCCGTCCCACCTGCAGCCAGCCCTAAGTGGTGTAAGAATGGTTTACCCCAGTTTCCCTCGAGCTTAGTTTCCCTCTGATTAGACAAACAACTTCAAGCTGTACATCTTAATTTGATTTGAATAAGCCTATCGCTCGCCATGAAGTTTTTTTCCTCCCGTTTATTCCCCCCCTCCCCTTACAAATCCGCTGTCACTGCTATGCGTGACCGTAAATGATTAAAAGCTTTGTAGGAATATTTCTTCCCCCCACACCCCCCCGTGAAATCCCAGACATATTACTTGGGTCATGTCTTGCTGTCCCTGGGAGGCGGTGGGACGAGGCTGCTGCAGTTGTGCTCGCTGCAGGGCTGCCACAGCCCCATCCTCTGGGGCTCTCTGCATCACTGCCATCTGCACCAACAGCAAACGTATAACGGTGGCAATATGGAATAATAATTAGGGCACTCGAAGATACACATCATCAAAGTAAGGCTGTTTTCCATGAATGCTCGTGGGGGGGCTGAGCAGTGGGAGCCTGCAGGTGATGTATGGCCCAAGCCAGGCGTGCGGCATCGCTGCACGGCATCGCGTCCCGTGGTAGCACTGCCCGATGCTCGCAGGTGGCACAGGGTGGGCAGCCTGCGGGACACGCTCGCGTCCCTGCTTCATTTTACAAGCTGTCATTTGGGTCCCCCCCCGCCTTATTGCCAGCATCATCCTTGGGGAGAAAACTCAGCCGTCAGCTCCGCTCGGGCGGGCAGCGCCGCTCAGAAATGTCAGCTGCTCGGAAGAGGATTTTTCTGGGTCAGCGTTGGCGCAGCAGAAGTGCTGGCGCAGCCTCATTCACCACTCCGTGCCCAAACACACCCGCACGGTCCCAACCCCTGCGAGGGTCCTCCTGGGTATGGGTCCCATTGGCACCCTGTGGGGTGGCCCTGGTTTGAGCCTGCACAACAAATCTCATTCTGTGCCCACAGCTTCATTCATATTCCTCGGCTCGCCCTGCCCGGCTCCCTCTAATCTCGTCTCATTAGAAATTCCCCGTCCCCTTTTATCTGCTCGCAGCTTCAGCACTTGATTCATGAGCTGGGTTGGATGGCCATCGTTCCATCTTCTTTGCTGTCCTTTATGTGTAGGATGGAAGCCAGGCACCGCCGTGTTGTATGGGTTCTGTGCATCTCCCCTTCCACGCATCACATTGCTGCGCAGAGCTGCTTGCAGATATCAGTGCCGGGATTGAAGGATGAAATGCATTTTGGTGCTTACCTCCTCCGCCTGTCTGACCGAATGGGTGCTGTGATGTGGCTCAAGCCGGTCCCATTTTCCCCATTTTTTCCCCATTTTGGAGCTTCCAGGGCTGTTTCTGCTCCCCCCACCTCCACCCCCCAGGAACCCAAAGCTTCTCCTGGATGAGGAGCTGATGATTTGGTGGACAATTAGAAAAAAAAAGGAAATTACCCTAAAAAGATCAATTCCCTTTTGCATTCTCCCCAGACTGAGCTCCTGTGTGTTGTCCAAAGTGAAGGCAGATCGCCCCATGCCTTGAGGACACCTTTGCATGCCAGATGCTCTCCTGAGTATAAAGAGAGCCCATGGGGATGGGGAGCATGGGGACACATATGTCACCCAGTGCTGCTCGGTGTCACTTCTCCCACGTGGCACAGCTGCCACCCGCTCTGCTTGGGGTGTCCCACCTGGGTGGCACCTGCCCAGGGATGCGTCCCCACTGCGCCCACCCGCGCTGGCACTGTTGGGATGCGTGGCATCGGCGCCAGGCTTTGCTTACAGCTTGGCAGCACTCGTGGTTGTCTGTTCTGCTCCTGGCAGGGCTGAGCTGGTTTGCACGTGGGTGTCTTCCACACGCCTTTGGTTTTCTGCTTTTCCTCTTGCTTCTGCCCACTCGTGTGCGCGGTGCCTGCGCTGGGGCTGGGTGCCGTGGCGCTGTCCGTGGTGCAGGTGGGACCCAGCAGCGCTGATGGTGTGCTGAGTGCTTGCTAAAAAGACGATTTCTGGTTGTTTTTTTGGGTGGTTTTCATCTTTCTCTTTTGCTCCTATCGGTAACAGCATTGCTTTTTTTTATCGTGTTTTCAGGTGAATATGGCACTGGCAGGGAGGCCTCTAGATGTGACCCTCAGCAGCTCCAGACCTGAGCAGTGGAATATGGTTTTTCCCCAGAAAGACGAAATCATCACCAGCTTAGTGTCTGCCTTAGACTCCATGGTAAGGGTCCCCATCCCTCTCCATCCCTGTGCCCGTTTCCAGCTACTGAGGGCACTGCTGCAGCCTGAGCAGGGCTCACAGTAGAGCCCAAAGTGGAGAAGGCCTCCGTACCCCCAGCAAAACTACCCCTCAACTCACTGAGCTCCCATTAAGGGGGCTGTGCTGAGGGATGTTGAGTTCATCACATTCTGACAGCCCTGCTCGGATCAGCCCGCGCTCATCTCAGCTCTGCAGCGTTCTCCATTAATATTTATGTCGGTATCAACTGAATGTAGGGGCTGGTTGGGTTTTTTACTTGATGTTCTACCGATGTTACCGTGCACTTTTACACAACAGGAGAACAATGGCTTTTATCTGGCAGAACAAAGAAAATAACTTTCGTATCTTTTGACGTAGAATTCCCATTGGAAACCTTGCATAAGTCAGGCGTGCTTACATAAACAAGATAACTGTTGGGATTAATTCTCATGGACCGGAGCTAATCTGATTTTTAACTGTGAATGTGATCAAGAAGGGAAGGTGCGTGTGTAGCAGCAAATATCTAATGAAAAGCAATGTGCTCAACAGCCCTCCCTTTTCAAGCCAAGTGTTCGATGTATTCATCTTGAAAGCATCTTCATCTCCACCAGGAAGGCATTTTTCCCCAGATAGCAATTTCCTTCCTTTTGACCACTGTCACCCCACTAAAGAGCAGGTTCCCTGGAGCTGACACGGCCCGATGGCTTTGATGTGTGTCTGTGCCATCATCTACAGCAAACCGTGCTGTCATAGTTGGGCTTCTTAATGAATGCCCGTTGTTCCGCAGCCTCTGAACCTCCCTTCTCACAGTAGGTTTGATATTTCTTTTCCGCATGTTGAGTTTCTTGATCAAAATACTCCAAATTATTGCTGGGTTCTTGAAGGGAGGCCTCTTAAAAATACATATTTTGGTGATGTAATTAAATACTCCCTTCTTGAAGAAGCTCAGCAGGAGGGAAAATGACCAAACGGTTTGCTTTAAGCCCAACCAAATGAAAGTCATGTGCAGGGGAGCTGGAAGAAGGTGGTGGCTGCAGTGGGGTTTGGTCCATGGGCAGCAGCTTTTCTGCTGCATCCTCAGCTCACCTGGTGTTCTTTGGGTCACCTGCACTCAATTTTTGTCATCACTGAAGGATGAAAGTGGGAAAATCCCCATTTCCATTGTGAGCTTTGGATAGTGTCGTGGCAGAGCTGTGGCCATGGGAATGGGACCCAGGCTGCAGGCACTGTGTAACAGTTACAATGAAAAATAATAATGAAAATGCATATACACGTATTATGTATAGCAGGAAGGACATATTACATAAAATGGATTAATGGAGGAAGTCTTTTCCATCTCTTTAATGTTTTGCATAACTGTACAAGAAGAATCACTCGACTAATCCAGACTTTGACCATATTAGTGTTCTGTAACCGAAATAAGATTCTTGTGCTCCTTATTTTATTAGGGCTGGTGGAAAACCACAAATAGTTGTTGTTTCTTTGTTCTGTGCAGGAATGTTTTCTTTTAAAGAAATAGTACAAAATTGTTATTTTGGGGGGGTGAAATAGAAGTCAAATGTTTTCCAATAAAACAAGCTTCTTTTTGCATATCTAAGCCTTTATGGAGTTGTAAAGTTGTCAAAGTATTTGTGGTGTAGGGGGTGCTGTAAAACCCATGATATTCTGATCTAAAACATTGCTTATGATGGGGAGATGGCCACGGGTGGCTGATGCAAGGCAGTGCTTGAGCTCTAACCCACTCACATCTCCGCAGTGCTCCGCGCTGTCCAAGCTGAACGCCGAGGTGGCCTGCATTGCTGTGCATGACGAGAACACCTTTGTGCTGGGCACTGAGAAGGGCAGAGTCTTCCTCAGTGCCAGGAAGGAGCTGCAGGCTGACTTCCAGAAGTTCTGCCGTGAGTATCCTGGGTGATTTGGGCTTGTCTGCCTGTATGACGTGCTCTGGTTCGTTCGTTGCGTGGTTGAGGATGGGCAGGTTACAGGCGGCATGGCTTTGTGTGTGGTGTTTGTTGGGCTTGGCAGAATGAAATCATAGATTCATGGAATCACAGAATCATAGAACTGTAGAATCATGGAGTGCCTTGAGTTGGTCAGGACCTTAAAGATCATTCAGTTCCAAACCCCCTGAATGGATTTCCTCGGCATGGAACTTGGTGCTCCATTAGCTCATGACCCCAAAGTTGCATGATGAGGCTGGGGCTGGGGGTGGTGGGGCAGGTAGGAGCCTTTTCCATGGAGGGCACCGTGTGTCCCAATTCCTTTGCATCCTTTGGTCGGTGAGGTTTGTGGCATGGCCATCTGTGAGCAGGAGGAGGTCTGAAGGAATTAGCAGAATTAGGTTCTCCTAGGGATCAGCCTGGAGCCAAGGCTTTTATTGGCTTTTAGAATGACAGGAGCAGATTTGGAGAGCTGGAAGCACTGGTTGGATTTTTGAGGCCAACGGGAATCTTCATTCCATGGGATATCCCTTTCCATGGGATACCTCAAGCAACAGCCACGATGTTCCAGGTGCCACCAATTAACACACCCCAACCTGCACACCTGCATTTTGGGATGGCTTCATCCCTCCCACAGAGCTGGAGCTTTCTCTTAGCTCCCTGCAGGAGTAGGGATGGGGTTTTGGTGGTGCTGGTGAGCCCTAAGGCAGGGAGAGGTGGCCCGGAGCCAATTTGCAGGAGGGCCACCACACCTGGTGGGGACAACAACCCACATATGCGTGCACGCATGGCCTGGTGTTGATGGAAACCATATTTGTGCTTAATCCGTTGGAGAAATTGTTCAAGAACGGTTCATTGTAGTGAAAACATGAGTGCTGTAAAGCTGCCAGGGTCGCTGTCTGCTTGGCTGATTCGTTGCACATGTGCTGGGTGAAGCGCAAGGCTCGCCCGCAGCGCTCGGCTTTGCAGCGCCGCATCCCTGAGCATCTCAGCCCTACTGACCCCACTCCTCCATCGCACTGCAGATGGGAGGCTGACATTTCTTCCACTCTGTTTGGGGCTAGGAAAGCTGTCTGCAGTTATTCTCCATCTCGATGCGTTTCGTTTCGTAGGCAGGTTTTTTTTTGAACGGTGGCATTTTGGGAAAGGTTCTTCCCACTGTGGAAAGAAAACAGGAGAGGAACGTAGTGGTCAACAGCAGCAGGACAGTGAGTGTAATGGGGCTGAGCCTTACAGATTTTGGCACAGGCTGCCCAGAGTGGTGGTGGAGTCACTGTCCCTGGAGGTGTTTAAGAGCCATGGAGATGCAGTGCTGAGGGACGTGGTGAGTGGTATGGTGGGGATGGGTTGGTGGTTGGACTGGATGATCACAGAGGTCTTTTCCAACCTTCACTATTCTATGAGATGCCAGCTGTGAGGCCCTGCAGCTCCCATTAGCTGGTGACTGCATGCACATCTCACTTTTAGAAATACATCCACATAGATTCTGGCCAGTTACCATCGGCATCAAATCGAAGCTCCCCTCGCCTTTGGTTTAATTTACACCTTTGTGGAAGTAGAATCCTAACATCTGGTACAAAGCATGAGATTCTGATGGTGGGGTTTGTAACAAAGCGGCTGATACTCGAGACAGGGTGAAACGTGATAACTCTGTCTTGAATTATAAATGGCCGAGGCTCAGCTCCACTACATAAAGCTCTTACAACTGGCATGCATCGTAAAGCGTCCCTGGAAATGCCTCTGATTTATAGGCTAGCTGTCCCCTTAGAAAGGATCTGAAATAATCTAAACCAGACATCACTGGGAGATGTAAGAAGGCTCTTATCTGCCGAGCCGCGCTCCTCCGGGCGCACAGACCTCACTTGGATGCTCTCGTTTATCTGAAGCTCTGGCTCAGCCTTTCCTGACGCATGGAGGGATTGACAGTTATAAAGATGGATGTTAATGGAGGGGAGTTTGCACTCAGATGGGAGGGAGAGTCTTAGAAGGGTGTGAGTTTGAGTGGATTTCACCACATTTGTAGAATACTCGGGGTCTCCTCCCTGGCATTGTCTTCACCACCAATCCTTCCAGCACCTTAAAAACAGCTATTAAAGGCTCTGGGGCAGCAGGCATGGTCACCATTCAAGTCAACAAGAGCGGGGACAATAAAGGGCAGCATGGGGGTGGCACAGGGATGCTGCATCCCCCATGTCCTCTGCTCACCTGGGGACACCTCAGGGAGCAGGCCTGCAGGGGGACAGGCAGTGTGGTGCCACCGAATCCTTCATCCTACCCTAACTTGAGACCATCAGCAATCTCCCAGAAGCCATCCAGCAGTGGCAGAGCAGGGATTTTTTTAGTTCTTATGATTTACTCTTAGGTCTATCCTTCTGGATATCAGTATAAACTGAACACGTGCCTGCTCACCTGCCCTCAGTGCTGGGCTGCCACTGCTGTCCCCGTGTCCCCCTGTGGCAGGAAGGATGACTGAGCCCTGCTGTGAGCAGCAGCCAGGTTGGATGGCTGGCGAGAGCCTGTCGAGGGTGATGAAGGAATTAGTCCTTTGCCACTGAAAATCCCTGGTGAATCGGTTTAGCTAGAATGGCAATAATGCACTTGTAGTGTTTAATTTTCTGTGCATTTAGAGACGCGAGGAAGTCGTTGCTGAAGATATGCTTTATTTGAGGTTTAATGGGGGAAATTAGCAGGAAATAGCTGGTATTACCAAGTTATGTGACGCTGAAGGGTAAAAAAGCCTCTGAGAAAGGCGGATTTTCTCTTTCGGAGAGATTGAAGGCTAAGCAGATTGAAACCAGAGAAAAGAAACGCGCTGGCCAATTAATCACAATGGTGTCAGTGCAGCTGAGTGTGTAAAACAGGAGTGAAGGGGGGTACGTGTGGGCTGAGCATGCCCACGGCTCGCTGGGGTGCACCATGGCAGTGCTGCCTGTCCCTGCACCCTTCCCCATGCATCTGAAAGGACTTTGCTGACACCAGAGTCTGGCAGCTGTGGGTCTCAGTCTTGCATGGACAGGCTGTGTGATGAGCTGTTGGTGTTGGCTGACCAGTTTCATCGTTTCATACAATCAAGGCTGCTGACAGCATTGTCCTCTGAACCTTCTCCCACTGCAGCATCTCCCGTTTTCTTCCAGGAGTGCAGCAGCGGAGGGAGCAGGACGCAGAGGCGCAGAAGAAGGCAAAGGAGTGCGGGCGAAGCATGCTCAGGGTCTCCCCGGACCAGGGATCAGACGTGTACCTCCTCAGGAAGATGGTAGAGGAAGTGTTTGATGTGCTTTATAGTAAGAACCTTCACGATTCCATCTGGGGATTTGGATGGCCCTGGGGCTCGCTGCACTGCCAGCACCAGCCCACCTCGTGGCTTTGGGACCAATGGCACCCAGCACAGCAGACCCTGCTCCTGTGTGGGTCAGTGCTGTGCTGGGAGCAGGTCCAGCCACTGCCTTGTCCCTTTGCAGTGAAAGAGGCTGTACCCCAAATGGGTAGCACTGTGTGCTCGGAGGGAGCACCCTGCAGCCCCCTGGCCAGCTGAAGCCTCTGCTGTGGGCTAAGTGGGGTTCTCGAATGCACCCTCATCCTGAGTGCTGCCCATACAGCACTTCACAGGTGTCCCAGGCTCTGCACCTCGCTCTCTCCTTTCCACAGCAGCTCTGCTTAAAAGCAAAAAGATGATTTTCTCAGCTCTGAGAGACAAGCTGGTGCCATTCCAACACATGCATCATCCCCAGCAATAAAGCTCCTGCAATTAAAATGTAGATGACCATATGGCTGCTGCTACGTTGCCTGGTGGGTTGCAGAGCTCCCTCTGGGCCCAAGCTGTGGATGCTGGAGCTGCGGCAGCGCTCCTTCTGCACTCAGAGCATCCCCTACGGGTCCTCGTGGGGGAGCACTTGTAGGGCTCCTGCTTGTGGTGTAGCTCCATGTTTCAGCTCCCGCTCCCACCTGCACACAGCATTGCTGCTGTTTGTTTGAAGCACACTTCGCAGGCTTTGGAGATGGAGGGGAGACAGCATTGCTTCCCCTGGGGCAGAGCAGTTGGGATCGGAAGTGGAGGTTTTCTGAAACCACTTAAAGGGCTTGGATGTGATATTCCCATTAAAGGGGGTAATCAAATCCTCTTGCTGCCTTTGAGAGCTCATCCCAAGTCACGAGGAGAAGGGAATACAGAAAGCCAAGCGGATGAGCTGGGGCTGCTCGGGTTAGAGCTGCAGGCTGCTTTTTCCTGCTGCAGGCTGTAAAGCCAACGGGGAATATGAGAATTATCTTTTATATAATTAGGTATTTAGATTATGTAAGTTTTACCGGGGCTCATTTGCATGGGGCTGGATGAACTAGATGGCCTGTGCATTAGGATAAGGCTGGAGATGCTGTTTGTGGTGTGGAGGACGTGTGTGGGTTTAATGCAGTGCCTGACATGCAGGATACATCTCCCAACAGAAGAGCTCCTGCGGTGCTGGGCTGCATCCCCAGGCTGGTCCCAGGGAAAAGCCTCTCCTGGTTGATCAGGGAGAAGCAGTAGGTGCCCCAGGGGGATTCTGTTTCCAATACCAACAGGGCTGTTGGAAATTAGGAGTTATCACTCTTCCTTTTTTTTTCTTTCTTATCCTTTCAGTTGCTTCCCATCAACAGGGATTGGAAACAAAAATCTTAGAGAATGCTCAGTCAAAAAGATGGCATATTCCCTCCAGAGCCGGGTAATCTCCACACCAACAGGATGACTGATTACTGCCAGCTTCTATTAAACAGGCATTAATGATGATTATTGTCTCTCTTTAGCTAAACCGTGAGCCTCTGCATGGCAGCACAAGGCTTGGTGAAGGTCACTTTGACAGGAGCACGCTCCCCATAAAGATGTGTTCAGGGAGTTGTTTGAGTGCTGGGTTGATAAGGGGCCGCTTGGGCATCGTCCTCCCCCCATAGCAAAGATGGTGGGAGGTGGAAAGCTGCTAACGCCGGTGCATCGAGGCAGCAGTGCCTTCCGAGCCTGCAGAAAGTCTTCTTGCAGTGTTGTGGTTCAAAGGTTTGGTTTGAAACTTCTGTTATTGGCTTAATTAAAATATTATCCAGCCCAGCTATAAGGAACCTTGATGGCTTGTGCGAGTCACACATCATTAGTTACCGTGCATTGCTTCAAAGAACATGTTGAAGAAATCACTTTTAATAAGGACTTGCTGACAGTGCCATAGGATTTCCAGGGTTTCTGTCAGATCTTTTGTGTGTCTTTTTTTTTTAAGAGAGAGAAAAAACAGAAGATTTTGAGGAGAATCACTATTTGAATGTCCCATAGTGTCCTCTGCTCCTCACCACAGTGCTGGGGCATGGATGGAGACCCCATGGGACGGGAGCTGAGGAGTGAACCCATGCCACACAGCCAGATGTTCTGCATCTGGGCACTGCTTTGCCAGACAGGTCACATTCATGCACGGCTGTTTCTTTTGCTTCGTGCTTCAAGCACCATGTTTAGTGTTTGCAGCCAGTTGGGTTGGCTTCCAAAGGAATTGCTCGGGACAGAGCAGCTCAAGGGGGTTGGCAAATTCCCCCAGAACGCTTTGGCAGAGCCTGGTTTTCTATCTTGTCTGGGATTCATGCTGTCTTGGCCATCCCAGATGTGGGCACGGGGCCTCTTCAGTCCTTTTAGCAGATCTTTGCGTCTCAGCAATGCTGTGTGGTCATCCTGCACTGCCAGGGAAGGGGAAGCCGTGTGCTCCTGGCTGTACGGGGAGGTTTGGTTATCAAAGGTATAGAGGTGCCTTGTGTCACCCAGCCAGCCCTGCACCTTGTGAGACTGTGGGGCTGCTGAAGGGGAATGGGTGGTCAGAAGTGCCCTTGTTCACTCTGCCTTCGAATCACGGAACAGAGGGAAACTTCTGGGGATTTTCTTCTTCTTTCCTTGTGAGCGAAGGCCGCCTCACAGCAGTGGGGATCAGAGTGCTTTCCTTTTCTCTAAGAGGCTCTAAGAGGTTTCTAAGAAAAAGTACTGACAGTAAGATAAGCAGAACATTTCAGTAAACATAAGATGGAAACCCACGCAAGCTGAGGATGACACATCTCCTTTGTCAGCACAGATCCCTTGCTGGCACAGGTCTGGGGTCGCGGGGGGTGGGCTCACACCAGGTAACCCTAATTGAAGATTTCACTATGCCACCTCTGTGAGGAGACCTCAATGCTTAGAAAGAGCTTGGAGGTCCTTAAAGGCTAAGCACACAGACCGCTTTCTTCTCGTGGTGTCTCCATCAGGCTCTGCACAGCGGTGCCTGTGGTCCTGCTTCGGGTTTGCTCCTTGAGCCCTGCCCAGAGGGCCGGAGGTCCCTGCTCTGTGTAACTGTGCCCCTTCCCCAGGTGAAGCGGTGGGGAAGAGCAGCGTGGTCCCTTTGCCCTACGAGCGCTTCCTGAAGGAGCCGGGACTGCTGGCGGTGGCCGGCTTGCCCGAGGGGATCAGCTTCAAGAAACCCATGGAGTACGACGTGAAGTCCCTGATGGCCATTTTAGAGCACAGCCACAGCATCCGCTTCAGGCTAAAAAGGTAACTGCGGGAATCCTGGAGGGGCTGCAGGGGGCTGAACCCTTGGCCCGTTGGCTCTCATCACACTGCTGTGCGGTGGAGCTGCTGTTATAAACGTGTGTCAGTGCACGAGGTTAACTGCAGTGCTTTGTGCCACTCTGCCAGCGTCTCAGCTGCTGTACGCTCAGTGCTTTCTCGTCTCCAAAGAGATTTCCAATGTAAATGTCGCAAGCTCCTTTCTAGGCTGAAATGTGTTTCTGTGCCAGAGGATGAGGGAGATGGGGGACAGCAGCGGGGTGAAGTCCCCCGGCTGCCATGGCCATGTTTTCACAAGGGACTTGTTGGTTTTGGATGCTCTGAGCTCGCCTGACTCGAGGCACCTTGGATCATTCAGAGAAATGCTGAGCGCTAACAAATACCTCCTTTGAAGGCTCAGCACTTCTGGAAAATCAGGCTGAGATGGCTAAAAGTAGGACACGCAGAATTTGAGCCGTTCAGTGAAGCCGTGGCTGCCTGTCTCATGTGAAGCATGTGCACTTCCTCTGTATGAAACGCATCCTTGGGCTGATTGAGGTCCCTGGTGAGCGTGCCGTGAGGCCTCAGTGCTGAGAAAGGCAGCTCTGATGCTTGGTTACAGTCCCACAAATTGTTTTGTACCTAAACTCACCAGGCTATGGGGCTGGATGGCTTTGCCAAAGCTGTAACCGTTTTGCACTGCCATAAACTGACCTGTTCTGCTTAAAGGAGAAAATGGTGCAGGTTCCCAAAGAAGCTATAGAGGGTTGGGTGTCTGGTGTCATTTCTGAAACCAGGAGCAAAAAGGAGTTAAGTGCAGGGGGCCCCATCCTCCTGGGCACGGCCCATTTGTAGGCTCTCCTTTCCCCTTCCATATCTTTGTTCATACGGCTTATTTGTCCTGCTCACATCCACCCTGAACATTGGCAGAGGATGCGATCAAACTCCATAGGCACCCAACTCACTGCCTGGAGCCACTGTCCCCATAGTTTCGAGCTCTGTGCACCCTTGCCTTGAGCAGCTTTCCCCTTCCAAAGCACAGGGTGTTGGTGGCAGCTCCCAGCACGCGCAGGCCGTGGTGCTCAGCACCCAGGTCTCCGGCAGTGCCACAGACCCAGCAGAACCTGTTTTCTCCTCTTTTTCTCCTTTTCTTCCCTTCAGGCCGGCGGATGAGCCCAGCAGAGAGCCGAACCCTAGCGTAGAGTTGACTTGTACCTCCCTCGTGCCCAAGGGCAGCCGAGATCCCGGTGCCAACAGCCACATGGCCAAACCCTCCAGCCAGGACGCTCCCCCCGCCGTAGCCGTGACCAATTTCTTATATGGTGTCTCGCTGCCTACGCAGATCGCCATGGACCTAAAGCAGGAGGTGTCCTCCGGTCTGCACGGGGCGACCGTGGCCAGTGAGGTGCTGCTGCCCAGGCCCTCGGGAGAGCTGAAGGTGCCTTCCTCACAGGAGTACAGCGACTGCTGTGGTAATAGCCTCGAGTTTGCTCGCAGACGAGGGCCTGGTGCAAAGCCCCATGGAGCTGAGAGGGAAACACGCGGGGCCGGGCGTATGGGGCCAGCGGGCTGTGGCTGGAAGGTGGACACTATATTGGCCCTGGGGCTGTGCAGCCCTCACAGAGATGAGGAGGCCCTGCAGCGCTGCCCCAGCATTGTGTTGGGTGCCACTGTTGTGCTGCTATGGATGTGCTTTGCTTTGGGGATTGGGGTGGTGAAGGGGCAGGGTGGGTGAAGGAGGGCTGTTGGGGTGAGGGACGTGTCACAGCTGCCTAGCCCCGGACTGGTGTCACCAGCAGACACCCAGGAGCTTGCTGAGGTGCCATAAGCACCTCTGGGGCTCTTAACATCGCTTTCTCATCTTCCCTTGTGTCCAGGACAGAAATCAGCTGTCTCTGGGGGTCCTCTCATCCAGAACGTGCACTCATCCAAGCGCATCCTCTTCTCCATTGTCCACGACAAGACAGGTCGGTGTCCCACCATGGAGTTTTTTTTTACAATGAGTGCAATGAGGCACTGGCACAGGTTGTCCAGAGTTGATCAGGCTGGATGGGGCTCTGAGCACCTGATCTAGCTGACTCTGTTCATTGCAGGGGAGTTGGGTTAGATGACCTTTAACGGTCCCTTCCAACTCAAGCGATTCTGTGATCCTGCACCTCTCTGGGAAAGGTTTCCCCACCTGGAGGGACCAGCTATGCCACCAAACAGATGACATTGGGAAGTCCCAATCCTAATGGGGAACCAGGGCACGGCTCGGGTGAGGTCGTTTTCCCGAGCTGAAAGTTTTATGTGGTTTCGAAACAACTGGAACCCTCTCACCCCAATCTGACTGTGCCAATGGTGCCCAGGGGGGATTGGTGGGAGGAGGAGTCTGCCACATCCCCACCTAACCCCACCCCAGGGATGTGCAGCCTAGAAATGCTGACGTGTTTGCACCAAAACCCTCACCTCTGTGCTTTAGGAGTGGGAAAGCTGGGAAAGAGAACGTATGGGAAAAGCTCCTTGGTGAAACTGCCATGCCGTCAGAGGTTTGCTTCAGGTGGAGCTAGCTCTGTCCAGGAGGGTCTTTCATTTCAGGGCTGAAATGTTTTATGGGGTCATTCCTTGGGAACCTGCTGTGCACATGCACAGCTGCAGCAGAGCTTGCTCCAGGCTGGGGATGGGGAAGCCCAGACCTTATCTGCCAACCTGGCAGAATCCACTCTGGAAGGGGGAAATAATTATTTTTAAAGCAACAAAGTCTCATTCCTGGTTCTCAACACTTTGCATGAGAAAAGTGCATCTGCTGTGTATGAACCATATGGAAGTTCCTTATTTCTTATATTTTGTTTTGATAGATAAGTGGGACAGTTTTATAAAAGAAACTGAAGATATCAACACCCTTAGGGAGTGCGTGCAAATTCTGTTTAACAGCAGATATGGTGAGTAGGAGTTAATATCCCATTATGCATCTGCAGTGCTTGTGGTTTGCATATCATTATATAGCAATCATTTTTGTTCCCTAACACAGCAGCAGGAGCCATATGCTAGAGCTCCCTTCTCTTCTTAACACATTTAGCCCAGCAGCTCCCAGTCTGGGTGTCTGTTGAAGGTTATGTCAATATTTCCATTTGGAACCTCCCCCGTCGAGGAATTTATAACTCAGCCATAAATTGGCCCGGTGTGGAGCATGGCATGGCCAGGTCAGTGCCCACCAGCACTGCAGGCAAAGGGGAGCGATGGTGTGCAGCCATATTAAATTAATGTGGCAGGAAAAAAGGAAAATCCTTGCTATTCCAAGTGCCTTTTTTTGCTGTTTGTGCTGCTTATGAGCATCTTTGGTGCTGACCATGGCAAGGTGCTTTGGGGTTACATCTCCATAGGGTTAGGATGTGGCTCGTGGATGGGCTGTGGGTTGTTGCCTGTGCCATCCTCAGATATAGCTCGGGAGTTGTACAGGAGCTGTATGTGGGCTATGAACTGATAACTGAGATATGAGCTGCGTAGCTCGGAGACCTGCTGGGGGAGAAGCAGTAGATAAGACAACACAAGCTCTGCACACACGCTCTGCTTTTCAGACCACCTTGAGTTCACCTTCATTTTTATCATTCCTCAAAGGAAAAGTGTGTGTTTGAGTGAAAACCTTTCACCTTCCAGCTGAAGCCTTGGGCTTAGACCACATGGTCCCAGTCCCATACCGGAAGATCGCGTGCGACCCCGAGGCAGTGGAAATCATTGGCATCCCTGACAAAATACCCTTCAAAAGACCTTGCACCTACGGCGTCCCCAAACTCAAGCGGATACTGGAGGAGAGGCACAACATCCATTTTGTCATCAAAAGGTGGGTGACCGTCCTCTGCGGGAGCTGCCACTAGCAGGAGGGGGCTGCTCTGAATCAAGTATCTTGGGGTTAGCCTGGTATGTTTAACATCAATGGGGCAGTTACAGCATATTTGGCTCGTGGTTTGGCTCTCTCAGCACACCTTTGGCTGATTGGATGCCCTGGGAGCTCCATGAGGACGCAGCCATCCCCATGACTGGGAATTTAAGCTCTGTTGCCTCTATGCTCAGAGGGTTTGTTTTACACCCCAACCTCATTTTACCCTTATTTATGGAAAAGAGTTAAACAGCTATTGTGTAAGAGATAAGCAGGGGGTTTTAGTCCCCAACTTCCATCTCTCTTTCCCTTTTGGTAAGTATGCCCCAGGGCCATCCATAGCCCCCATCATCCTGCTGTGAGGCATTGCTGGTGTCCCACTCAGCATTTCAAGTGGCAGTTGGACCCTTCCATCACAGCACAACTGTCAGATGACATTTGGTGTCTGGGAGGAGAAACACCCATAGTTAGTGCACACACCTGGTCACTTGGAGGTGATCATTTGTAGACATCTGAAATCCTCTATTGTAGACACCATGAGGATGTATCACACGCAGGCTGGGTGCTGTGTCCTGGGCTCTGCTTTTCTGCTGGAGTGAAAGCTTCTGCTTTGGTCCCATCATCTTTTGGGACCAGCCTCAAACAGCCTCATTTAATAAGTTAATTAAATGAAGAGAATGACTTATATGGAGATTTAAAAGTGCTTTAGTTAAAAAGCATATGGTGTAAGATTGCTTGGTTGCACAACGGGCTAAGAGCCTTTTTTTTTTGTTGAGGGAATGAATAAGTTGACTATTTTGACTCAGTTTAATCCTATTCATAAATAAAACCTAAAACTCAGTCATTAGAAGCATCTCTTTCTAATCCTTTTCTTCCCCTTCCCTCCTAGGATGTTTGATGAGAGAATTTTCACAGGTACGTTCTTCATGTCTTTGGATTTCTTGCCTGTGAATTGAAAGATTATCCAGAGAAGCAGGGTTGAAATGCAGACAGCCAAGCGTAGGACACATCTTTACACTCAGCGAGAAGAAACCTGGTCTGTGCCAAACCCAAGCTGGCTTTACTTGGGCTCAGATCAGGCACTGTGTACCCCTCAAATTGTGTTCTGAGGGTTGAAGGGAGGAATATGTGGGGCGTGAGGCTGGGCTGGCTCCCTGCACACAGCTGCAGGAGGCACGTGGCTTGTTCCTGTGCTTCCGTGGGTAAGAAGATTCACCACTGGGTTCCTCCCTGCTCTATTATTCTCTTATTTTTAACTGGGAAGTGCTAGCATCGCCCGGTGGCTGGCTGTTTTTTAAGAGAAAAACAGCAAAAATCGATTTGATTGGTGACAAAATACTGGGAGAGGTTCTGCTTTCTTTTCCCTGTGTTTAATCCTGCTTGTTGGAGGTCGAGAAGCCTCATTCAGTGCTTCCCAATGAATAAAGCAAGACAGGAGTTGTGGAGGCTGCCACGTCCCAGTGCCCTGATTTGGGGAGGGACTGCAGGAACAGCACCGGGCGCTCCCAGATTTATCACCCAGCCCTGCTCCTGGGCTTGGCTCACAAGTAAAGACGTGTTTGGGGTTTTCCTTTCTTCCCAGCTGCCAGCCAGCTTCCCTGACAGCACCTCTGACATCTCCACAGGCCAAATTGACAGCCCGAGGGTGCTCCCAGGGGGAGTCCCAGCATAGCCTGGAGGAGGTCCCACCTCCATGGTTCTGGAGTCCCATTTGTGATTTTCTTGCTCTAGAAAATGATTTTGGAGCTGTCACCCCCCCCCCCCTAAGGTGTGGAGCTCTGAACTGCATCTGGTTGCTTGGATTTTCCTTGCAAATCCATCACAGTTTGCCTTGGGGGAGGCGTTTCAGACACAGGGGGTGATGGAGCAGCTCTTGCCTGCCCACGCCTGCGAGCTGCAACAGGAAAGCTCTGTGCTGGGAGCTCAGGGTCACTTGGCATGGAGCTGCAAATGGAAACGTGGAGACAAGGAAGCAAATCCGTGCGGGTTACAGCCCCTCCTTCCCCTCCTGCTCCCCGCAGGGCTACCAGAAGCAAAATACATTGAACCTGTCTTACTGTGATTCGTGTCAGCACATCTGACTGTGCAAAAAAAAGCATCTGCTGAGTCAGGAGGTGCCAGTTTTGCAAAGGCGCTTTTTCAGTGCGGAGCCGTATTTTAACTCACTGACTATAAAGCATCCCAAAGCTTCCCCGTACAGTTTTGCTCACCCTTTAATTAAAATACCCACCACTGCTAGGAAACCTATTTTTGCTACTCCCCTGGGTAGCAGCTGAAGGCAAGCTTCGTTGCTGCAAGAATAAGATTCAGTCCATAGAAAGTACAAATTAAAAGGACTGTCGGTAGATAAACAGCATCTTTGAGGCTCTCTGTTGCTGCTGGTCGTGTTGCCAGAGCCCTGCCCTTCCATCCAGGCTGGGGCCTAAAGCCAGAAGTCTTCCATTTTCCCATGGGGCAGGATGTGTTTTGGAAGGGTGGAGATGTTGCAGTGGCACTTTGATTCCAGCCAGAGGCCCTTTACAGCTATTTAAGAGGACACCTACCTGGTTTCTGAAGCCTGGCCGCATAATTCCATTCCCTCCTTCCCTCAGCACCAATTCTTCAGTTCTTCCTTCACGTTCCCTGCCTGGTTCTCATTTCCTACCCTGTCATCAGATCACCCTTTTCATCTCCAAGGTCACTGCTGAGGCTTCGTTTCAGCTCCTTTCATATTGCTGAGGAACAGGGAAGGGGAAGAGGGGGTGTTCGGTGGTGACTCGATCCTTTTGTCCCCTCTTGTGTCCCTGCAGCACATCCTTTCTCCCTTTGCGAGCCCAATTAAATCAGCACCCTCTTCTTTGCAAGCAGGCAGCTCTTAAAAACCCATTCCTCTCCCTGACCTTGGCTCTGGACTAGAGAGGAAGGACACGGAGGTGGAGATGCAGCACTGCTGCTCTTTTAGCTCTCTGATTGCTTATTCTGGTTTTGCTTTTAATTCCAAACCCACCGTGCACGTTTGGCACCAGGAAGTAAATTTACCAAAGATCCAACCAAGCTGGAGCCCTCCAGTCCCCCTGGGGAGATCTCCCCCGAGCCGCACCGCGGGGCCGTGCTGGACCTGGCGGGGACGTCGCAGGCTGCCAGCAGGTAAGTGGCACTGGGGTGTCGGAAGAACAAGGTTTGGAATTGTTGATTTTGGGTGAAACCGGTGAAATCAGTGCTGTGTTACCTGCAGGAGTGATGTGAGCCATCGCCTGCTCCGCACAGCTCTGGGGCTGGAAGCATTTAGCCTGGAGAGCAGCACTAATTGTAGAGTCACAGAGTGGTTTGAGGTGGAAGGGACCCTTAAAGGCCATCTGGTCCGACCCCCTGCAATGAACAGGGATGCCCACAGCTCCATCCGTGCTCACAGCCCTGTCCAGCCTGACCTTGGGTGTCTGCAGGGGTGGAGCATCTCCCTCCTCTCTGCACGGCCTGTGCAGTGCTTCACCACCCTTATCAAACACACCATCCCTGGGGGTGAGCAGGGGAAACTGCTGCTGCACACCTCCCCCAAGCATGCTGCAGGGCTGAAGTCTGGCCTGAGGCTTCTCATTTTTCTGTTCATTTGTTAACATTTGCAATTAGGACACTTTTTAATTTTTGCCACAGGAGAGCTCACCGTGCAATTAAATCGGTGGGATCGAAAGCAAGCAGGGAGAGAGACAGAGGGGTGCTGAGCAAAGCAGGAGGTGGAAAACGAGTGGCACATCCCTGCAGTAGCATCTTTGTCCCACCCTTGCTGATGCTGCTCCTGCCCCATCTCAGCAGCTGAGGCCAGGCAGGGGTTGCGTGGGGCAGTCAGACCACTGCAGAAGACATTATGGGAGAAAAGTAGGTGTTGTAGGGGCAGTTTGTATGCAGCCAAGTTTGGGCAGTGCTTCCCACAGCGATGCTGGGCTGGGCTGACCTTCTGCTGGCCTATATTTGGCACAAGCAGAAGATCACCCTGAGGTCCCTTCAGAATCTGTCAGATCCATCCTGGTTGTGTGTATAGATGTGCTTTGGTCCCGATTTGTGTTGTGTGGGTGCAAGCTGAGTGAGGCTACATACCCTGCTTTTCTCATGCTGCACTGTTAGCTCTTTGTTGCAAAAGGAATTGTTCATTGCTGTGGTGGTGGTGCAAAACTTGCTTTGCCCTCCTGCAGGTAGAAATTAACCCTCCCAGTGCCTCTATAACACATGCCTGCAGGAAAACCATACGTGTACTTGACAAATAATCAAATAAATCCTGCTTTGTTCTTCCTGCCAATGAGGAAAGCTCTGTTCCCAGTAGGAGCACAGCGGTTCCTTCCATACCTGTGGTCCACCCAGGTCAGAGTCCGGGTCTGGGGCAGTGCCAGATGCTGTGGGGCAAAGGGTAATGCTCTGCACTTGGTAAAGGCATCCTCTGAAATTTCCCCAGGGAAAGGCTGCCTTTCACCTGACCTGGGAGAGCTTTAAACCCTTCCTGCAGCTCCGATGTGGCACACACCATACTTAGGGCCTAGACATCCTCTTTACCCAGTTAAGATCTGTCCTTACAGCAAGTTTATTGCTCTGCCTGAATTCAGATGCCATTGAGTGGGTTGAGGTGAGGGAGGAGTGCTTTTAAACCACTCCCTCAAGCCAGCACAGGTGTGAAGCTGCTTCAGAAGGGCTCTCCTTTCCCTCAGAGGACCAGCACTGTGGCTCTCTAGTGCTGTTCCTTCTGTCCTTTACTGCCAAAGCGGTTGTTCTTGTTTAAGAAAGACAGAATATCCATCCTAAGAATGAGAAGTAGTCTAATTTGGATGCTGAACACCTTACATAAATTTCTAAGCATGTGAAGTTAACTGTAGACACAAGTTTGGGATAGTGCCCAGTATCCAGGGGAGAAAAGCTTTGGGCAGAATAAATATTTACCAAATCAATTGACTTTTTCCTTTCTCCCTATTTGCTTTTCCTCCGTGAGTAACCACACTGTAATGAGGCTTTATGCACTGCTCTGTGCTGCAGTGTGATGGAGTCTGCAAGGTCTGAGGCTGTTAAAGCTCCTAGGATGACTCCAAGGCACGTGCATGGGTTTCAAGCTTTCCCTTTGATTGCTCCATTAGCACCTCTCACCTGCCTTTCCCTTCCAGGTCAGAGAAATGCGGCGTTCCTGAAAGCTGTGAACCAGGTGAGGAATCGTTCATTTTCTCTTGCCAAGTGGTGGTGTTGGGGGGATTTTGTGCCATCCCAGGAAATATGAGGTGCTCGGTGAGCTGGTGACCTCTGGCTCATGGGTGATGCAGTTGTCCACCAAGATCTGCAGACACAGTGTCTCTGGTTCACGTTGGGGATTGTCTTTGGTTGTCTTTCCCCTGTAGGTACCTCAGGAGAGCTGGGTGGGATCAGACAGATCAAAATCGAGCCGGATGAGCTGGACATCATTCAGATCACTGTTCCAGGTGGGCACGGGGCTCCCCGCTGCTTCTGTCTCCAAGTTTTGTTTGGAGAAGCAGCTGTGCATAGAGCAGACCTGGGTAGCACACCAAATAGTAGGGCTGTCCTTAGGGTTTAATGAGTGGATAGGTAGCACTTTGCATTGTCAGTGTGCTTTACAAACATCAATTAATCATCTCACCAGAATTAGGGCAGCAACATGACTCCCAGTGAGCCCGAGTGCGAGTGATGCTGGGGGCAGCAGTGATGCCCTGTCCAACTTGTCCAACTGCATCTGCACTTATCTCGTTGCACCCAAATTGCTGCAATCTCCATTGCATCCAAATGCACCAATCCCATTAATACAGGGGTGTTCTGGGAGCCTCTCCAGGATTATCGTGGAATGGATTTAACATATGGTTGCCATAGGGTAAGGAAAGGAGCGAAGTATGGCGGTAGATCAAACATTTTAATTTCCAACTTGGCAGCTCGTGGAAGAGAGGAAAGTTAATGCATGGCAAGCTGGCAGCGTGTGGGAGGAGGAGGTGTTATCACTTCTCCAGCACTGGGTAGATCACACTTGAAGTCCAGAGTCCACTTTTTATTACCTTATTTGAAGATATAGTTCAATCAAAGGGAGTACAGCTTAGGGCAATGAAGATGATTAATAGAGAAGTGCTCAGGTGCAAGAAGAAATTGATGAAATTTGGATTATTTATCCTGCGAGAAGATGATTAAAAAGTGACCCGATTGAAGTATTTAAACTAGCTAAAGGTTTATTTAAAACTAAATTTGGATAGCTCTTCGAGGGCGTTGGGCAGTCCGGTATTAGGGGATGCAGGCTTAAATTGAGAGGGCATACATATATACATAAGGGAAACTTCAGGAGGTGTCATTTCATGGAGGAAGGCAGCATTAGTGGAATGTTCTTCCCAAGGTGGAGTAGTTAAGTCAAGCAGCATTAACTTTTTAAGCCAGAACTGAGCGTCCAGATGGAGTTAAGCCAATTAAATCATTTAGAGCTGTTTTTGCTCTTCACCTTCTGTAGAGGTTAAGATGAAACTTTTTCCCTTTGCTCTGAGAGGTGGGGTGCATTTCTGGGAGGCCGTGGCACATGGGGCTCCCACCCAGGCTGAGGGTGCTCTTTGTTCAGCCCTTGCTGATGGGCCACCTCCCTCTGGAACCTCTTTTGGGGGATGGTGCCCTTCTCCTTGAAACAAAAGCTGCCCGTGGTGTGTTGTCCGCAGACCGATCGCCCAGTTCAGATGAGATGCACGACCCGGTGACCACGCACATGGCCTCGGAGGAGCCCAGCTACATCCTAGATGCAGTAGCAGGTAATGGAAATTACGTATCCAGGAGACTGGTCATCCAATGCAATGGGTGATAAGCCAAGGTGGTGGAATCAGGACCTTCTAGCAGAGTCTAGTTCAGAGCTCTGGCAGGTGGTGCTCGATGGGTGCTGCCATGGCATGAACCAAGCTCCTGGGGGAAAGCATGGTGATACCAGACCCAGCCTGTGCCTGTGGGTGACCCAGAGAGTTCCTACTGATACTTGGTCTGATTTTGCTGGTGCTGGCCACTGCTAACCCTTCTTTTCCTCGGCAGGGACAGAGAAGGGGCCTGGTGAGGAGCCACGACATGAAGAGAAACAGATGGAGGGATCAGGTGAGGTTCTGTTGAACCTGGAGCACCTCCAATAGCTGCAAGGCTTTGGTAGGTTTGATGGACTCAGTTGTGTTTGGTGGGCTGCCTGTGTTATCTGTGAAGAACTCAGCCTCCATGCAGAGAGGCACCTCTGTATTTTGGTGACATGATGCTCAGCCTATGAGCACTGCTGGCTGGTGTGGGGACTCTCACTGGTGCCACTCCGCTCATGAGTAGAGATCTTTCTCCTCCCATCTTGCCTGGGTAGCATCTTTTGCCCGGATTCACTTCTATTTTCTGCCTCCTTGGGGAGATCAGTGCTGTGCTGGAGGACAGCTGATTTCTCAGAGCATCCCTTTTTTGGTTTGTTTTTTTTGCAGATGGTATAGGGGACGTTTTGAGTCATTTGAGGAAACAAGTAGAAATTTTGTTCAACACGAGATACGGTAAGTTGGTCATTAACACGTCTGTGATGCCAGGTGTTGGCTTCGGCCGTGAGGAGATCCTAATTGCTAAGAAATGTCACCTGCTATTTCCAAACCAATTGCTGAGTAAAGGTGCAATCTAATTTGTTCATTTACTGTCCGCCGGGCTTGTGAGCATGTTTGAAGTCTCTCTGGGCCTCGTTATTGCAGCTCTTCCCCTTGGCTTTCTCAGTGCCTTTGTGCTGGCACAGCCTGGGAATTGCCATGGTGACCTTCAGCCTTCCTCCCACTGAAGCTGGGGCTGATGGGTCCACCCAGCACTGGTTTGAAATACATCCAAGAGGATTTTCCCTCAGACTGGGCTGTGTGGTGGCCGGGAGGGCTGGTGGGATGCAGGGACATGGCATGGCCTGCCCTGGGGTCATGTGTCCCATGCCCCCACCTTCTCCTTCCTTACAAAGAAAGACAGAGATAATATTAAACAAAAATCAGGTTATTACCTGCTTTCGGTGCCGAAGGATTTCTCCTAGCTTAATTAAGTTTAGCAGGGCGCTGGGAGGTGCAGACAAAACATATCTTTTACCTCCCGCTACTTCTTATTCAGGTTACTTAACTTGGGAAAAATCCAGCGAGGTCACACGTGCATTTGGTGAACTGGCAAAAGGTTTTTGCTGCTGCTGGGGACAGGAGAGAAAACAGGAGAGAAAACTGAGCTGTGTGCATCCGGCCCCGAAGTACAGAGCTGTGAGAGCCAACCTGGGCTGTGTGTAAAGGGAGAAAAGGAGAAGGCCCACGATGCTCTTGGGGAGGGGCAGGGGAGAGCTGCAGATCAAGCTGCCAGCAGAGCAATGGGCTTTGCACAGTGCCCTCCCAGTGATGGACTGGGAGCCACGTCCCCCATCTCCATGTCTGCCTGAAGGATGCCCATGAGGTTGGGAATGGAGTCCCCAGTGCAAACACTTGGTGGCCACCTGGTTTTATCCCATGGCTCACATCACAGGGCATCCCTACTGGGCACAGGGTAACCAGAAACTGTCTGAAGACCTCTTCAACTTGTGCTGATGTATCATGTCTCTGCTGCACTGACCCAGTGTCAAACTAACGAGATCTGTTTCTTGTGCAGCAAAAGCCATAGGAATATCAGAGCCGGTCAAAGTTCCCTACTCTAAGTTCCTGATGTACCCCGAGGATCTGTTTGTGGTAGGTTTGCCAGAGGGCATCCTGCTGCGGCGTCCCAACTGCTTTGGGATTGCAAAGCTGAAGAAGATCCTCCAAGCAAGCAACAACATCCAGTTTGTCATTAAAAGGTGAGCAGGAGGAGCAGCCATCCCATGGATGCTGCAGGTTGGAACTCTTGCTGCTGGGGATGCAGCAGCCATGCAGTGTCCTGGACAGCATCCATCACTTGGTCGCCTACAATGAATTTGCTTAATTAGGAACAGCCAAAGCCTTGAAACTTCAGGGTGCCAGATGTGGGGCAGGGAGAAGGCTTTCCTACGTGCAGTGGCTCATCCAAGGCCCATGCATATCTGTGCACGCCACGGGCACCAGGATGGATGCTGTCCTCGTGGTGAGGAGCAGGGGCTGTCCCAGGATGTGGGGGAGCATTGGGAAAGAATCCAGCAGAGATGGACGAAAAATATCTTTAGGTATTTCTAAAGGTTTCTTACCCAAACAGTGATGACTTTCTGTACATTGAAAGCAGTTAGATAGGCTTTTCCTGTCTCCAGGAAATGTTGGGACCACATCTCATGCAAGTTTGGAGGTGCTGATTTAAGCTACTCAGCTGTCACAAGCTTAATCTTATCCCATGGAGTGTTACATTGGCTCACTAAAGAGGCTGTCAGCATGAAAATTATTTCCAAAGTTCCCCCGCTGTATTGCAGGAGCTTTGAAATTGCATTAGCCAGATATGTTTAGTGGGTTTGCAGCTGTAGGAGCGTTATCCTTGGTGATAGATGGGGCAGTAAAACGTTGATGGCTTTGCTGGATGGGATCTGATCACGCTGTGTCTGCTTCTTGCTGTTATCCAGACCGGAGCTGCTGGCAGAGGGCATTAAGGAGATGGCTTTGGACAGCCCAGGAGCTAAAGGTAGGGCTTGAGACCTGTTAGTGATGGGGTAGGAGGGGGGGGAGGTCACATCCCTGCAGCACATCTTGTGCCACCTTGTTTTTGCCCTGTGTAAAGGCAGCTATGGTGGGGCAGCCCTTTGGTACTGCTGATTCTAATGGCTCTCTGTCCCCTGCCGCAGCTGCCAGCGACTGTGGTGATGCACTGCTGGACGATGCCGTGAAGAGACAGGGCTTCCAAGGTGGGCTCTGAAGGGAACAGCTGTGGAAATGGAGGAGCTGTGAGATTTCAGGGCTTGTTGGGTGGGAGAGGAGGAGATGGGGAGAGAGACGAAGGGAAGATGGAGGGCGGGTGCACAGCCACGGGCAGTCCCGTGGGTCCACACAAGAGGCTCTGAATGGAGCCCTAATTAAACAGCTCTGCTTATCTCACCATCTGACCTTGTGAGACACATAATGAAGTCTTCTAAGATTTGGACTTTGCCTATTTTGGGGCTTTTTTTTATATATATAAACACCGCTCCCATCCACAGCGCATCTCCCCAGTGGGGGGGGTCTGTTGGGGCAGCTCTGTGCTGTGTGGGAAAGGGGCAGCAATGGGGATCCCGTGGTTTGGGATGGGTGAGCTCTGCCCCGTTCCTCAGTCAGGGATGGAGGCCTTGAAAGGGTTTTGGCTTGTCAGGCTGTCGGGTGTGTTTTATTTTAACGCCGGTAATTATCACCACTGAATCTTTGATTTCATGCAGCTTTTATTCTTAGCAAACAGGCGGGGAAAAAAAAACCACATATTTCTGTTTAGATTATTTTTAAGGACTTTGAATGGCCTACTCCAGAGATTAGCTAATTGCAAGATAAGGACTTTCCTATAATTAGAAAATCGTATTACTTAAAAGTCACAGAGTGCCTTTTAATTTAACAGCAGAAGTCCATAATTGTTTCTTTATTTTACAGAAAATTATGATGCCAGGCTTTCCAGAATAGACATTGCTAACACACTGCGGGAACAAGTCCAGGACCTGTTCAATAAGAAATACGGTGAGAGCTCGGGGTGGGAGCTGCTTTCATTCCCCTCTGTGTCTCATCCCTGACTTTTCGCCCTCACCCCCTCCTCTCCCAACACCTCCTTCCCAGATGCTTTCATTCAGCTTCCCCTCCCCATCCAGAGCTGTTGCTGTTGTGCTGGGTGCACCAGGGTTGGATATTAGGAGCAATTGCTTCTCAGAAAGAGTGGCGAGGCATTGGCACAGACTGCCCAGACTTCCCTGGTGGTGTTCAGGAGCCGTGGAGATGTGGCACTGAGGGACGTGGTCAGTGGTGTGGTGGTGGAGGGTTGGCAGTTGGACTACATGATCTTACTGGTCTTTTGCAGCCTTAATGATTCTGTGGTGGGAAGGAGGTAGGGAATGTTGGGAAGAGGGTAAAGGGGTCCACAGCCAATGCTGTGGTACTGCTCTTCCCATCTGCCAGGGGGATGTTAGGGACAACTGCTGTTATCAAGCAAGGCAGGGAAATGTCATTATCTCATTTTCTAGATGGGGTTGAGGCTTGCCCAGGTTCCTAGGTGATGGCTCAACAAATCAGTGCAATTACTGCAAGGAGATCATAGGATCATAGAATGCCTTGGGTTGGGAAGGGCCATAAAGATCATCTAGTTCCAGCTCCATGCCATGGGCTGGTTGCCACCCACCAGATCAGGGTGCCCGGGGCTCCATCCAACCTGGCTTTGAATGCCTCCAGGAGTGGGGCACCCACAACCTTTCTGGGCAGCAGTGCCAGTGCTTTAGCACCCTCAGAGTAAAGAATTTTTTCCTAACAACTGACCTAAATTTCCCCTCTTTTAACTTAAAGCCATTCCCCCTCAATCCTGTAGCCGGATGTGAGAGACTGAGTGTGGATGTGACATCCACAGTAATGTCCCCAGGCAAACAGCTGTGGGTTCTCCATCCTTCCCACCAGCTCTGCCTCAGGACCCATAACCCCATGGTTAAGGCTGAACGTGCTGCTCCTTGACCCAGCTCACCTGGCTCTGCAGTGGGGTTTTGGAGGACTGGGATGGAGCCAGAGCCACTGTCAAAATTACATTGCTGCCATCCCACGTGCTTACCTCTTGCTTCTCTTCCAGGTGAAGCCTTGGGGATTAAATACCCCGTACAAGTGCCATACAAGAGGATCAAGAGCAATCCGGGCTCGGTGATCATCGAAGGACTGCCCCCTGGCATCCCCTTCCGCAAGCCATGCACCTTTGGCTCGCAGAACCTGGAGAGGATATTGGCTGTAGCTGATAAAATCAAGTTCACGGTGACGAGGTACGGCCCCGAGTGCTGCCTGCCACCCCACAGGGGAAAGGGGAAGGGGCTGGCATGGGGTTGCCATGCCTCTACCTAAATGCACCGCTCTGGTAAATACCACATAGACCTCCAGCCCCAGAGACAGCAATTCAATTGGCAGCCAGTGGTTTGGAGTGGGCTATAAAGCGTGGCCTCCTTTGGCTCTTTCCTCCCATCCGCTGCCCAAGGAGGAGGTGAGGAGGTGCTCAGGGTGGTGCTGGCAGGCTGCAGCCCCCAAAACAGCTCTGTGGGATGAAGCAGTGCTGGGTGCGCCTGCAGAGACATCCGTGCTGCTTCTCTTGGAGACCTGAGGTGGGAGAAGCTTGAGGAGCTTGGGGGAAAAACAGGTTTTCCTACACATCCATTACTTGCTGAGTGTTCTCCTAGGGGTGTTCTCAAGGTGTTGCCTGTGAAATCTTCATTTTGCCTTCTTTGTTTTACAGGCCTTTCCAAGGACTCATCCCTAAGCCCGGTAAGAGATGGTGCCTTTTTGCCTAAGCAGTGCTTTGCCTCGCTGTTTGTTTCTGGTCAGGGCGTTGCAAGATGTGAATGGCACACTAATTTTATCAGCTGGATGAAGGTTGCTTATGACCTTGCTTGCCTGTGTTTCCTTTTTTGTTGTTGTTTTTTTGTGTGTGTGTGTTTTGTTTGATGCATTGGATAACGTTCCCCTGACTGGTCTCAGCTTCACCCACGTGCACGGCTGCTATTTCCTTGAGATGACAGCATTTTAAAGAGCTGACCTGGGGCAGGAATCTGCTTTCTGCACTTAGCAAAGCACATGGACTTAAAAATAAATACCTGTTGCAATCAGGTGGCAAGTTCAGCCGTAAGGAAGTGCTGTGTGCTCACCTGTGGGCTTGCACCACTCCTGTGTCCCACCACGGCTGCTCCGTTGCTCCCTGAAAAAGAGAGCTGCTGCTGGAAATGCACTTAGCAACCCGCCTTTGTTTCCAGCGTCTGTAATTACAGCCAAAGGAAGAGCACAGATGGGTGCAAAAAGTGTTGTCGTCTTTTATTGATGGCTTTCCATTTTCTTGGCCAGCCTCCATGGAGATGGCACAATTTAGGCAAGAAAAATCTGACAGAGGGGAAAACATTTATATGGCCTCATTGGAACTGCAGGAGGGTGTTAGACTCCAGAGATGGCTCTGACAACATCAGTCTGTCTGACATTCAGTGCACGGTCCCCATTCCCTGCCCAGCCATCTCCATGGGAGGTGCCCCGAGACCCCATGGGTTTTGGGTTAGGATTCCCATCTTTTGATGCTCAGCGTGGAGGTCACCCCTCACATCAGCCAGATCTTAAATGGATTTTGGCTTTCAGTGGATTCGTGTGGATGGGAATGAGCCGAGGACGCACCCACTGCTCCATCCTCATCTTGCCTTCCTGCTCCCTGCCATCATCCGGATAATTACGTTAAGAGACACTGATCTGACACAAATCACACCATTAACAAAGGAGCATATCAGAAGGCAAATATTTCAGCCTGCCAGCTGGCTTGGAAACGCAGTTTGATAGAGGTGTAGAAAATTTGGATTTCATTTTCAGTGCCCAGGATTTTTCTTCCTCCTTTCCCAGCTGAATGTGTGCTCCACGGGTTTGCCCATGCTAGCACAAAACCCAAGATGTTTTATCTGTGTGTTGTCTTACGTGAGGGGGCTCTGGAGGAGTTCACAACGTCTCTGCCCCCTAAAAGCCCCACTGACAGCAATTAACCTCTCTCCTGCTTCTCCATCACCGTATGCCTCAGTGGAGGGTGGTAACACAGTTGTCTATCTCCATGCATTAAAATTGATTGCTTTTCATCTGCCTTAACAAAATGAATAGCCACAGATTAGACGAAATTCAAATGTAAGAGAGGCTGTCATGTTCCTTTCACCTCCATCTCTTGTAGTGGTGCCCTGCCACGTAGCACTGAGACCAGCAGAAGTGCATGCTTGGCATTACAACAAAATCAATGGCAATCTCTTTTATTTCACAGAGGAGCATTAAAATGAAAGCAATGATTACTCCCAAACAGAATGGCATTGCAAAGGGTTTGAAAAGCTGGAAAGCCCAGGAGATGACTTCATGAATTATAAGGGAGGTTGTGTTTTTGAGGGCTGTCTTGTCAAAAGTTAGGTGAAAAATACATGTTTTAGGGGAGAAAGGAAGTTTAACATAAACTTTTCTTTTCCCTTGAATCACTTGGGTGAGATGGGGGTTGCCTTCAAGCTGCGATATTGTGATATTTTGTTTGCTAGACAAATACAGTGCACCTCCTGCATGGAAATACCTGCAGGGCTGCAGGGTTCCTTCTTGTTCTCTGTGGGGATCCCATTCTCTGAGCGCAGCAGATGAATGGATGTCAGTCCAGTCTGAGTGCTGGTGCTCTTTCCCTGCACACGACCTGCTGTTTCCCCGCGAGGTGCTCTCTCTGGGTCTCAGCTGCAGGGATCAGACTGGCTGCTGTGTGTGTGCATAGAGCTCTGCGCTCAGCAGATGGGGTGTTCATGAGAATGGGCCATTTTTTGGGTGCTCCCCATTGTCCTAAGGAGGTGAGCACTGCCCTGCAGCACTGCTTTCCAGCAGCTTTGGGAGGCTTAGCTGTGCTCGCAGTGCTGCTGACCCAGGTGCCTGCTCTCCTTGTAGTGAGCGTCACTGTGGGGATGGTGGCTGCAGTGCAAAGCAGCCATAACCCAGCTGGGCTCCCCCTGGGGCTGTGTCCCATGGGCACCGTGGGGCTTTCTCTATTCCTTTCCCCCCACCACTGGTATCCAATTCACAAACACTTTTGGAAAGCAGAGCGATCTTTCAGCGTTAGAGCAGAAGTGGAAGTGATGGGGTGAAGCTCCAGTGCTATAAACACTGCACTTATCCTTCCTTTTCTTCTTTCCCGAGGCACAGAGATACAAAACAGGCTTCATTTGAGCCCTTGGAAAAAAAAAAAGAGAATCAAGCATTCTGTATGTTAATTTTTATGTGCTTTGATTGAAAATGTACACCAGCTCCATCTGTCCTATTCCCCAAACTCCCTACCACCCTGATAGATTATTTCCCATACTCCAATTAATAAAGTAGGGCAGGCAGTGTTCTTTAATTAAAAAAGCCACACATCCAGGCATCCTTTTTCTTTTTTCCTTTTTTTAATCACGAGAGCACCATCCTCTGCAGGACTTTGATGAGATGTGCCTCACGTTGGAAGCCCCCATTGACAAAAAAAGGAGAGCAAAGCCCTCGATGCCTGTGGTTGGAGCAGAGCACGGCTCCATTGCTGCAGTCCCAGGGCTGCCCCTGTGCTTAACCTCTTCCAGAGCCACTGAGTGCTCCTTCCTTCTGCTCTGCCTTCCCTTTGGCCTGGGTGAATGATGGCTTGTTTACCTCTGAGCTGGTTAGTGATGTGAGTCTGAGGATGGAGCACCAAGTGGATGATGGTGTAAATGGCTTTAAATGAAAAGTGGGGAAATTTGCATTAGGTGTTGGGAAGAAATTCTTTACTCAGAGGGCGCTGAGGCCCTGGCACTGCTGCCCAGAGCTGTGGGTGCTCCATCCCAGGCCACGGATGGGCCCTGGGCAGCCTGAGCTGGGGGGGGGCAGCCAGCCCATGGCAGGGGTGGGGCAGAGGGGGCTGCTAGGACCCTTCCAACCCAACCATTCTATATGGTTCTATGATAAATGACTCTGTAGCTTCCAAGCCTGTATCTAAACACCTCTGTGCTTCAGGTCGCCTTGAACTTTGCCTTTCATTTCCTCTTTTTCCCTCCCATTAACTCACACAGCATCTTTGCATTGAGATGGCAGTGCTATCACCCAGCTAATCCCGGCCTTGTGCTTGCTTTTCTCTTGCTTTGCTCCCCATCAGCCTCACACCCTCCTTCAGACACCCCAGACCTCTGTTTTTCGGGGTCGTGCTGTGTCATGGCTGCACTCCGGCATGTTTCATGCTGTTCCCAAGGGCAGCGGTGTGACCCTGGGGGTTGGCTGAGCACATGTGGGTTAGCAGGGCAAGGAAGTAAATTATCTTTCTTAATCAGCATGATTTATTAACAGCACCTCGAAATCTCCACCTGCCTGAAATGTTTGGGTTTATTTACTGATTTATTACCAAGTAAATATATTTTAATAACTGTGGTGGCTGACTTCACCTAATGTCTGTGCTCAGCTCCATCCCAGCACCCTGATCCCCATCCCAGGTTTTCCTTCCCCATGCTGGTGTGCCCTGCTTGCATCTCTTCCTCCTTGCACTGTGTGTTCACCAAAAAACATTGGCCAGAATTTTGCAACTTCGGCGTTCCCCAGCCTGCTTGAAATGTTCATGTCTGTGCCTATTCCGAGATGCTTCGTGTTGCTCTTATCTCTGCTCAGCCCACCGGGACGCGCTCTCCTGCTTGCCCAACCCTTCCCCTGGGCTTTCCCATTTGTGGGACTGTCAGCACATTCTGGGCCCAGCCCCCCCCCGCTGGGGCTCTTCCCCAGGAAATCCATTTCTTTTTGATGTCGCTCATTGTGTCGAAGTCAGCAGCGAGGCTCAGCCTCTCCTTAGGGAGCCCTTTTCTCCATTTCCCCCCATTGCTGCAGAACTAGCCCAATTCCCCTCTGCTTTCCATCTGCTGCAACCTCCGATTTTCCCTCCCGCTCCGATGATGTTTGCTCACTCTCCCAAATGCGTGCATCTCTCGGGCTCCCACGCTGTAACCCCACGGGATGCTCAGATACTTGGGCACGCCATAAATCAGTGCAGAGCACAGTGCGGTCAGCCCGTGGCACTCAGCCTCCACCATCTTTGTGCTGCAAGGCCTTGGGACCAGAGGAATTTTATAGGGAGAGCATTGCCCTGGGTTTTGCTTTTGTTTGTGAACAAGAAACCAAGCTGTAGCACTCATTGCTCTCTTTTTCTTTCTCTCTTTTTGTTTTCTTCTTTTAACTTGTGCTGTAGCCCCTAGACGGATAACGTCATTGGAAAAAGCGTACGCTGCTTTGAATGGTACGTAGCTCAGTTGATGCATCGTAGATGGTAGCAGACAAGAAATGCATTTTAATGTGCGAATGAAAACCTGTAAAACTCCCAGATTTCAGGTATTTTTTCCTCTGTTTCCCTGTGATGCCGAGAACCCAATGATGCAGTATGTGTTAACAGTATTCTGTTGTTGTTATTAATCCTCTCTGCATGTCTGGCCACGTGTCTGGATGCTTAGTGCCTGCTCCCACAAGTCCCACTTGGAAAACACGCATAGGTGGAGCTCTTCTGATTGTATTTAAGCCCACGTCACTATGGAACAGCCTGAAGTAATGTTAGCGTGTTAATCCAGAGGTACAGTGAGAAGAACCTGTGGGTGCCCCAACCCTGGAGGTGCCCCAGGCCGTGGGTGGGCCCTGGGCAGCCTGAGTTAGCTGGGGGCACCCAGCCCATGGCAGGGGGGTTGGATCTGGGTGGGCTGTAAGCTCCCTTCCAACCCAAACTGTTCTATGATACTGCGGTTTCAGCTTGGATATTAGGAAACATTTCTTCTCAGAAGGAGCAGTGCTGCAGTGGCACAGCTGCACAGGGAGCTGGTGGGGCACCGTCCCTGCAGGCCTTCAGGAAGCACGGAGATGTGGCACTGAGGGACGTGGGCAGTGTTTTGATGGGGGGGGGTCAGGTGATCTTAGTGGTCTTTTCCAACCCGAATGGTTCTGTGGCTCTATGGAATGCCTCGGTGGCATTGATTATTTTCCAAAGCCAAATGCTTGAGTGTCAGGGCAGGCTGATGTCCCTCCTGCCCTGGGGTGCTGGGATCACAGGACCCCGGGAGCGGTGCCGCGCCACAGAGCCTCCTCTCTGGCTTCTCTGTTACGCATGCTCAGTTCCAGCTCTGCCATGGCACTCACATATCCCTGGATGGGAATCGAGGAGCTCTGCCCGTTGCAAAAGGCACCACGAGGCAGAAGAAACCCTGGGATTCTGTTTGTGCTCGTTGGGTCTCTGGGGGGCATTAGCGGAAAGGAGAGAGCTTCTGCGTTTGTCAGTCTGGGAGGAAAATGAAACAAGTGAGAACACTTCGCTTTGATGCTTCTTTGTCTGCTACCATCTATACATCCATACGGGTGTCTGCATACATCCCAGAAACTGAGCATAAATGACAAGGAAGTCTCAGAGGGAGCCTGCAGGGTTTGCCCCCCGCCAGCCCCTTGCAGCAGCTGCCTCATCTCTGGAAATCAGAGGTCCTTGGGGATGCTTCTTTTAGTTTCTTCTGTTTTATTTATTTTTGCTCCATTCCTTTCAAGCTCCTTTTGTTGCTGTTTCTGGGTTTGAAATACAACTTGGCCCGGATGTTCCTTTGTAGAACGTTCTCCCCTTTTTTTCCTAGTTGTGGGAAAACACATTGGGAATAAGAAACCATTGTTTTCAGGCTCAGCAGCTCAAGTGGAGGCTTTCCTGAGGGCGCAGAGCTTTAAGGATGGAGCTCCTGCCCCACGCCCAGCCCTGCAGCAGCACAGCAGTGATTTGTGCCACATGGGCCACATCTCCACTCAGGGAGGTGGGGACCCACACGTGTGTGTCCATAAAGCAAACTTTCAGGCTGTGTGATTGCTCAGAATCAAATTAAATTGCCCCAGAGTGTGGGCAGAAGATGCTCGGGTCCTTGCTAGCCGTGCCATGGCTTGCAGTGCCCACCTAGGCCCGGGGCAGAGGTACCTGTCTTTTGCATGGCAAGCTTGGTTCTTGGTGGGGATGCCTCTGTGATTCCCATATTGAAGGAGGTTTATATCCCAGGGCTGGGTGGGCGGTCCATGGCAAGATACGGAAGAACTTCATTTGTGGGTCTGTCTGTGGGTGGAAAAGCACCGAAGCAGGCAGGAACCAAACACATTTATTTTGTCCTAGAGCCCCTTGAGGCTGCCGTGTAGCTGTGAGAGGTCTCCTGGTGCAGGCATGGTGTTTAAAACGGTAGAACAGAGAAGAAACCCGTTGGCATGATGAGGGTAATTAAAAAAGCTAGTAAAGCCAAGCTGATTATATGGCGTATTATAAAACAATACTATACTTAGGAACCCGGCTATAAAAGGGCTATCATATTCCTTGATGTCACTTGGGGGAGCGTTTGTGGCACTCGGGGTGTGAGTCTCCATTGCTTTGCATATTTTGCAGTCATTTCCAGCACTGCAAAGCGGATGTAAAAGGCTCTCAACCATGTAAGCATGCAGCAGATGCAGATCTGGCCGCGTTTTATATCTCCTTTGTGCAGAAGGTGCAGGCAGAGAACGGCGGTGCTTGGACAGGGGAGCACCTCGAGCTCAGCGTGGTGGCAGCAGGATGGGTTCTCTGCGGGTCAGAAAGAAATGGGAGATTTAATTGGCTGCCCTTTTTGCTTTGCAGATGAGGATGACGCCAACAGGCTCGGGGAGAAGGTGATTCTCCGAGAGCAAGTGAAAGAGCTTTTCAATGAAAAATACGGTGAGCCTCCCGCCTGCACGCTGAGCAGGGAGAGTTTGTTTTTGCTGACAGCAGCCGTAGTTAAAATTAATTAGGCTGAAGGGCTCTATTTATAGGCTGAGCACATGGCAGCCTGCCGCAGCACGGGGTTCTTCCTGCTGCAGCCTGGCCCTGGGGATGTTCCTGCAGGTGGGACCGTGACCTTCCTGTTGGTGTGGGGAGGGAGTTGTTCAATGCCCTCTGCGGGCTCCCTGTGCTGCCCGCTGGGTGTTTGGGAAAAGGGATAGGAATATAAATGGAATATCAACTGGAATTGGGGGGAAATAGAAGCTGGCAAGAGGATGCACAGCCCTGAGCGGTGTCACCAGCTCAGCCCGTGGGCTGTCCCCTTGCTGCTCCTTGCTGTTGCTTAGTGGTCATTTCCCAAGTCCTGGTGGGTGCTCAGCCCCACAGCGGCAGTTTGGTGGCATCTGTGGGCAGCCAGTAGCCAAAAGTAGCTGAAAGAGAAAGGAGAACAGCCAGCTGATGGCAAAGAGGAGGTGAGAGAAGCTTTTAGGACCACGACCAGCACAGGAGGGAGGGATTCTTGCTGTTCTGTACAGTGCAGGAATTAAAGGGGTACCAAGAGAAATGGACAGTGGGTTTAAGCTGCACAGAAGGAAGTACTTCTAGTGCTGCATGTGATTAAATGGTCATATTTCACTGCCATTGGATGCTAAAGAGATGAAGGAATTTAAAAAATGAGTGACTCCTGAAGCCATTCTATGATTCTCCGATCTCTTGGGGCTGTTAAATGCAGCATGCTGGATGTGATCACCACCCCAGTGACCCCCAAAACTGCTGATAGTTGGAGAAATGCAGGCTAGCAACTGATAGGCAGGCAGGAAATTGGGCAGGCAGACATGGAGCAGCTCAGTGAGACACGGCTGCAGCATGGCGATGCAGCCCCACGGCTGCCCTGTGGTCATCACAGCAGCTGTGGCTTCTTCTGTGGCTCTCACTCCTCAGGTTGGTGTTGTCCCAAGCCCTGTAGGGCAAAGCCTCATATCCTCTGCCCTTACAGGAGAAGCTCTGGGCTTGAACCGACCCATCATGGTGCCCTATAAGCTCATCAGGGACAGCCCTGATGCAGTGGAGGTCACCGGCCTGCCGGACGATATCCCTTTCCGAAACCCTAACACCTATGACATCCACCGGCTGGAGAAGATCCTGAAGGCACGGGAGAGCATCAGGATGGTGATTATCAACCAGCTCCAGTAAGTTCTCCCAGCTCTGTGACTGCTAATTGGGTATTGTCCCCGTTTCTCCTGCCGTGAGTTGGGTATGTCCCCATAGAGCCACCCGCATGGGACCGTGCCGCTGCATACCCATTGAGAGCCTGTGTGTGCCACAGGAGGTGCTCAGCCATGAATCCCCTCTTTCTTACACAGTCTGAGATGACACTGTTGGGAAGGGGCATGGCATTGGCACCAGGGGCTGCCATGGGTCAGATCAGGGGATGGCCCAGAGACCCAGTGAGTTGTTTGGGATTTCTTCCCTCCAAAGAGGGGGAAGGTGTCCGCAGGCTCTGACCTCATGCTGTCTCTTACACAGGCCATTTTCCGAAATCTGCACTGAGGCCAAACCAACAGGTAAGGGCTGGAATGTGTCTGTGACTTTCCTTGCAGTGTGGCAGAGAAAATAGATGGGCAAAACAGATGGGGGCCATGGGAAAGAGGCATTAGTCTCTCCTGCATCCCTCACCAAGGCCAGGGGAAGGATCCGACCTGGAATATGGAAAGTCAGACTCAGCACCTTCTCAGAAGCAGCTTGTCCACTTCGGTGACTGTATTGCTGTGAGCTGGCAAGAGACCTGTGCTCTTAGACTCAAATTTTCAGTGTGTTCTGGAGGACTTGACAGTCCCTTTCCCATTAGCAATTTATTCACCATGAGCAATTTATTCACTGGTTAAAGCCCTTAATTTCATCTGTCGTTTATCCATTGAGCTTCTAAGGAAACAAGGTTTCTATGATCCCTCTGAATGTGTTTTTCAGTGTCCCATCCTCCCCAGTAAATTTCATTTAATCAAGTGTGTCAGAATTAGCAGCTCTAGGGATAATTAGGATCCTTTTTATTTTATGAAAATAGGTGGCTAGGGAGAGGAGAGAGATCTGGCAAACCTGCAGTTTGAGCTGATGTAGAATGAGACAGATTAGAAACTTTATGTATGCATATATATATACATATATGGGTATATCATATAGGACATCACGTATATATGGGTATATCATATATGTGTGTATATATGTATATACATGTATATATAATCATAGAATCATTAAGGTTGGAAAAGACCACTAAGATACCACATCCAGCCATCAACTTACACCTACCATGCCCACTGACCACGTCCCTCAGTGCCACGTCTCCACAGCTCTTGAACACCTCCAGGGATGGTGACCCCCCACCTCCCCGGGCACCACTTCCCTGGGCCGTTCTCCCCTTGGCCACACCTGGGGGGCACAGCCACCTCATTTCTTCCCTCTCTCCCTGCAGAAAAAGACAGCAGTGTTCCCAAGCGGAAGAGGAAGAGGATCTCCGAAGGGAACTCGGTATCTTCCTCTTCCTCATCTTCCTCTTCCTCCTCTTCCAATATGGAGTCTACGTCGTCAACAAATCAGATCTCGCTTGTGGTAAAGCCTTCCATATATTAAGTGGTTTACTGCCTATCTGCCTTTCAGCTTCAGGACGCTGCTCTTTGCTCTCTAACCATCAGTGCTCTGCCTGACAAGCACTATAAAGCTCAATGGCATAGCCAGGCTTGGGCAAAGGAGGGGATGCAGCTTTGGGGCTGCCCTTCCCTGCTGGGTTTGCCAGCCGTGTCAGTGGAGCAGTGCTCCGTGGGGCTCCATCCTGCCCAAATGGAGGTGATGGTGGCCCCATGGCCCCATAGTGCCTCTTGGTGGGACCCAGCATGCCCCTTCAGTCCCTATTCCAGGAGCAACGCTGAGCTCCAGCATACATCTAAAGTACAAAAGTAGGAAATGAAAGCAGTGGAGCTGCATTCAGCCTGTCCTCCCTCAGGGCTTGGCTTCAGTTGTGCATGGTACCAAATGCTTCTTAGAAAAAAAATATGTGAGAGAAATACAGTCTGAAAAGGCTTCTTTTTTTTGTCAGGATTGCTGGTGAAGTTTTGCTTTTGGGTTGGTTCTTTTATCTCATTTGGAAAGTGGGAGCAACTGCTCATGTTTGAACATGTCAGAGATTTGATGTATGCGTGTTTTGGTGTCGTGTCCTAATGGAGACTTTTGCCTTCTTTTTCTCTCCCTCTCTTTCAGCAATGGCCCATGAACATGTACATGTTAGACTATGGTGGTCTAAATGTCCAGATCCCAGGACCTATTAACTATTAGACCTCAATACCGAATAAGAACCTCAAATGAAAGAATAAATAAATAAATGTAATTTATGTAAAAAGTGTATATTCCAATATGTATCAATGCCTTTTAGTTTTTCCAATGATTTTTACACTATATTCCTGCCATCAAGGCCTTTTTAAATAAAAATAAAAAGTGTTGCCTTGCTCTTAAAAGTACTTATTTTATTACGTACATTATTGACAAATAGCATCTGTAGGAAGGAGAAGGTGCAGGAGGACACCTCTGTCAGACCTCCTTGTGCTTGGTGAGTGTGCTGCTGATTTAAGTCTTTGTCACCAAGAGGTTTGGCTCGTTTTGGGGCTTCATTTGCCACTGATGTCTTCAGATTGGAAGCAAAGGTGTAAAAACTCACTGGGAGCTGCAGGAGGAACGGTGTGCTGCCTTCTGAAATGGTGAAGTTGTGGGGCTTTGGGCAGCCTGGTCCACTGGGGGTGTCCCTGCCCATGGAGTGGGTGAGCTTTAAGGTCCCTTCCAACCCAGACCATTCTGTGATTCTCTGATCTGTGATCTCCTGCAGAGCTTTGGTGCCTTATGGGGAGAGGAAAGCTCGCGTGGTCTGTTCAGATTGAGCTCTGGTGCTCAACCCATTCCATGGTGCTGGACCAAAAGCTGCAAGCGTTGTGGAGAGATGGGGAGAGCCTCCTCTGTGCACCACGAGAACCAGATGAAGCAACCCCATAAATTGAGGGTTGTTATTTGGAATTTCCTCCATTTCACCAGTGGATGTTGGCAGCAGAAGCTGGCGTTGCCAGTTGCTGTTTTACCACCACTGCAGGTATTTAATGTGGGTTTTTGGGTGCTGAGAGCTGTGCTCAAGTGATTCAGTGGGAGCAAGTGCATGGCGATGTAAGGGTCGATGAGCAGAAAGGTTTCCGTGCCCACATTCCTGCTTGCAGCTGCCACCTTCAGGCAGAGGTGGCATTGGTCACAGGCATCAAAGTCACTCACAGTGGCTTTTCTGAGAGTAACATGCTGCTCTGTTGGCTTTATGAGTCCTCTCTGGATGTGCACAAATCCGTCTCTGTGCTGGTAGAGGGTTCTGAGCACAGGCAGAGCTGTTTCAAACGGCTGCAATTTTATTTCCTCGTTCTCGACTTGCTGTTGGAGTTGGATGCAAATGATGGCACAAGATAATAAAAGCCTAAACAAATGTAGCAGAAGGCATGAGGCTGGCAGCTGGAAGAAGGGCAAAGATCTGTACCCATGACCCCAATTAGACATAGAGTTTGACATCTGATCAGTTGGCATCAAAATCTGAAGTCTTTCATGTTTCTGCCTGGTGCTGAAACCCCATGGCATCTCCAATTAGGAAACAAAGAAAAATGCTTTAGAGGTAAAAAAAAATACAGTTTCTCTCTTCTAAAATGTCTGAAAGGGGCTCGCTCACAGGTCAAACCACCCTGAGGAGGTGTCTCCTGGGAGGGCACGTTCATTATGTTTTGACTTCTCTTGTTTTTTGCAGTGTAAAGGCCTGGTTCCGGAACACCGGGGGCGGCACTGAGGCCGGGTAATGAGCGAGGTTCCCAGCAATGGGCAGGCAGGGATCCCAGCACTGAGCCAAATCAGGGCACTGAGCTGCACTGGGGACTCATGACTCTGTTCAGAGAGCTGAGTGCGTTCATAAAGGCTGGAGAAGGGGGGAAAAAGGGAGGTGAGGGGGAACCTCACAGCAGAGCTGTTTTAACTCTTGGCTGCCTCATTTCCCCAAGCGGGTGCATGAGGGTCATTCTGGACCCAAATCCAGGTGCAGTAACCCCTGCTCTGGACATGGCTTAATTCAGTGTTTCGGTCTCCCCGTGCCCACAAGCTCTGCAACCAGCTGGCACCAGGCTGGGGTTTGGAGATGCTGCGCTCTCGTCACAGTTTTGGGGAGTGAAGAGCAGTAATTCCTGCTGTAATTTCTGGGGGGGGAATCACACACTGATCCTACCTCCCCAGCTTCCAGATCTTGCTTTATTGCTGCTTTCCCTCAGCTGTAATTTTGCAGCTTCCCTCCTCTTGGTCCTTCAGCGCAGGGTATTTTTATACCCAGTTTTTGTGTGATTTTCTGCTGAATGGGATGCACTCCATCACAATTAGAAGATGGAGATCTTAACACTTGAGCCGTGTTCCTCATTTATTACTTTTCAAAGAGTTCGGTGGGTTTTTTTGCTGTTGTTGTTGTCTCTGTGTTTACAAATCCAATAACAATCCTCATTAAGAGTTGCAAAACATGAAGCCATTTTGATCCCAGGCAGATGGCAGCTAAATGAAGTTTAATTAAAGAATGAGCGCTTTGATTCAGATCATTTTTAAAAAATATAGTGCGCGGAGATGCTAGAGAGCAGCATAAACAGCATCTGTGCTGCATTCAGAGCCCCAGATCCATTTGCAAGGAAACACTTTGGGAAAAAAAATGCAGGGAAATGGTAAGTTTGTTGGCTGGGTTAGGGGTTAGCACTGCGTGTTTGGGGAAAGGGCTGGGATGTGAGTCTCCTCCAGGCTGAACGCCCACAGCCCCCACAGCCTTGCTCCATAGGAGAGATGCTCCAGCCCTCTGAGCATCCTCGTGCCCCCCTCTGGACCCACGCCGGGCAGCTCTGTGGCTTTGCCATTTTTCTATTGGCAAAATTGGATGGATGGATGCTCCCTCCTCAAGGATCAGGAAACACCTCAGCTAACTCCAAAGAGTGCTATGGAATGTTTGTGTGGGCTCATAGGGAGGCTGGAGAAGCTTGGAAGCAGGAACTGCTGAGCACTCTGAAGCTGGCAAAGCTCATCATGGGCAGGAACCTCCTGAAGGCAGCTGGGGTCTGGGTGAGCACCAGGGGAAGGCATCGCAAGTGCTTGACTCCAGACACACAGCTCTGAGGATGTGCAGATCCGCTTGGCTGCCCTGTTCCTGGGGTCTGGAAGAGGGGGGAGGAATGCAGGTAGCCTGTGTGGAGGAGGCAATGGTCCTTTGGTCATGTCTCTTGGCTCTGGATTGCTGCTGGTCTTGCTGAACCCAAGCTGGTCCTGTTCTCTTGGGTCCTGTGTTGGATGAATACCAAGGGATCAGCACTGGCAAGGAGCTGCTGTGCTGCAGCACAGCCCGGCACAGGGAAACCCTGAAGACCTGTAGTCCATTGGCTTGTGATGACAGCTTCTGTCCTGCTCCAGAGCTTCTTCCAAAACAGGCTTTCCCCTTATATCCAACTCTGAATCAAACAGAAGAGGAGAATGAAATAACAGCTACATGTGGTACCGCCGCTGCTTTGCCATGGGGTGGGACAGGTTTCTGTCCTACAGGTACCACGAGCTGGACGGTACTGGTGTCAGTCTGTGGGAGCTGGCTGCAGGCTCTGTCTCCAGGCTGCAGGGCAAATGGGTGGGACCTGGAGCACCTTGGGGTCGGCATCCCTGCTGAACGTCCCAGGGCACAGCAGCAAAGGATGGAGGAAAAGAATGCTTTTACTATCCAAATAACTGTACTTATCACGTGCACCATGTTCCAAGTGAAAACACAGGATGTCCTTACTTACTATTTAACAGAGAAAAAGCTCAGTGAAGGAAAACTGCAAAGGAATCGAGCCAACAGGAGCAAAGGAAAATAGGTTAACAGCATGAGATGAGGCATCTGCAGCTTTGCTTTGGAGAAGCCTGGGCTGCAGCACAGCATCCATGTGCTGTTCTGGTTCTGCAGTAGCGTTCTCAAGCGCAAAGGGTTCTTCACTGTTCCTGGGCTGCAGTTAAGTTGTATGGCTTTGGAACTGAAATTTAAATAGCTCATAGTCTGGGAGAAGAAAAGACATCCCATCTAGTTACAGCTGGAGCACTGCTCAATGGGCAACCCAGAGCCCTGGGCTCTAGGCTCTGGTACAACAGAACATGGCTGTCTAACACTGACACTGAGCTTCTGCACAGAGTATAAAAGATAAGGGAATGCGATGTAATTCAGCATCAGGATTGCTCCTGTAGGGCCTGGGGCTTCCCCCCTGCTCCCCATCACCCTGCCACCAGCACTCATTGGTTTCAACAGGCACAACACGGAGGTTCTCGCTCTCAGATGTTGGATATTTAGATGTAATTTGTCAAGAATACTTAGATTTTCCCATAGGTACTTGAAGTGGGAGTTGAGTGAAACGCCCTACTCTGTGCTTAGCTGGAGGTGACATTTGTAACTCACTGCACATTTTGGATCAAAGCTTTCTGACAGAGACTTTTGAGTGCTAAAGAGAATAATACGTGTTTCTGGGGATGAAACGGAATAACTTCCAGAAGTAATGAGTCAGAAGAAATAAGTACGGATTGGTCTCAGTTTGTTTCCAGGAGGAGACTGTGTGCTCAAGATGGCATTTCTCTGTTTTAACAATGATAAAAACGACTCTGATTCTCCTCTCCACAGCAGCTCTGGTGTTACAGCATTAAGAGAAGTGCTTTTCTTGCCTGGTGCTCGTGTGAAAACCTCATTCAGCCTGCAGCTGAGGCTCAGCTGGTGGACAAGCAGAGGGGAAAGCAAAGGGACACGAGGAATCTGCCTGTAAAACCCACGGGGGCTGTGCATGACTGTCAGGGTCTATTTTTGGAAGAAGCTGCCTGCATTCCCAGGGCCTGAGCTGAAGGAGGCATTCCTGCGGCCCATGCTAATAAATTGCAGTTGTTAATGACTCCAGCTACCAAAACCACATGAGCTATTGTCACTCCCAGCGCTGATTTACAACACCCGGTGAATGGTGGGCTCGGCAGCCGTACGGAACCCATCTTCCCTCAGTCCGCCTGTCAGCACTGCGACCACCTCCACTGAGCACAGCCCGAGCTCCACCGCCCTTCTCTCCCTCAGCGGCTTCCAGCGGCACCGCTCACGTGGGTGATGGGGGCAGGGAGGGAGGTGGGGCGGCGATGCCACCCTCCTCCTCACAGCCCTTCAGCACAGGGTACGAAGGAACCACCCAAGTGCCAGAGGGCAAAATCTTAGGGGAGAACGCATCGCTCTGTGCAGCCGCCCGAAAGGAAGGTGCGTGTGAGCGGTCTCTTCTCCCAGGTAACGGCGACAGGACGAGAGGCGATGGCCTCCAGTCGCGCCAGGGGAGGTTCAGGTCGGATGGCCCACGGAGCAGCAGGGCAGGGGCAGGAAATGGCGGCCAGACCCCCTCAGGCAGAATGCCCCCTCGAAGGCCGCCGCTGCCGCCGTGCTCCCCCCCAGGCGCTGGGTTCGCGCCGCTCCGCCCAGGGCGGGGCACGATGGGAGCTGTAGTTCGCCGCGTTACGCACGGCGCGGTGTGGAGAGGTGCGGCCGAGGGGGAGTGGACTACGTGTCCCAGCAGCCCCCACGAGGCGCGCGCATGCGCAGTGGTGTATCGGCGAACAAAAACCTCCCCCGGAGCGGCGCTGTACTCAGCCCGAGACCGCGAGGGGAGCAGCGGTACTTCTGGGCCCGTCCCGGCGCCGAGAGGCTGCGGGAAAGCGGCCGCTGCCAGCATCCGCCGTTCCGCTCAGCCTCCACAGCCAGCGGTGAGGGGCGGGGTGGGATCGGACCTCGTGGGTGCGACGTGGGAATGGAAGGCGGGAGCGAACTGCTGTTCCCCGGCTCCCTGAGGGGGAGGGAGGGCTGTGGGGACACTCGTGCTGTGGGCTGGGAGAGGCCTCGAGTCCGGCTCTGGGGGTGGGGAGGGCTTCTTTTCGTCCTCGGCGCTGCGGGTGGAGGCGGAGCTCCGCACTCTGCCCGCTCCCCGGGATCCAGGTGTAGGGATGGAGGGGGCGGGCACCACTGTGCTGCCGCCGTCTGCTATTGGCTGGCGGGAGGGCGCGCTCACCGAGAAGCGGTCGCGATTGGGTGCCGGAAGGGGGCATGGTCTGCATGCAAATGAACGAGGGGTGAGGCCCCGTGGGCTCCTGGGATGGGGCCGTGAGGGCAGGGGGTGGGTCCGCCCGCTGCAACCATCCTCCGCTAATTCTAATTAAGGCAACCTGCAGGCGGGAGGCTGGGCCTTGGGGTGGAGGCTGAGCCCTCCCCGCTGCAAGCACAGTGCCTTATCGCTGATAGAACCACGCTTGTTGCGAGGGGTATGCGGCGGCCTGCTGAGTGCAGCCTGCGTTCCTGGAAGCAGGAGCTGCTCCTGAGTCTGACTGCAGTGCAGTGATGGAGCTCCGTGCTGACAGCTTCTCTGCTGCTCTATGGGTGATGCACTTGTTTTGTATACCTGCCTTGTGAGCAGTGTGGTTGGATGCTGCTTTTTCATTTTATCTCAAACTTTGTGAGTATACGTTGGCTTATTTTAGTCCAGAAATAGTGAGATTTGAATTAAATATTGCTTTGCTAGCAGACTTGAGGATGAAAGAAATCAGAGATGCTCTTGAAGCAGCCAATGTTGGGATTGTTTCATCTCTTTAAGTGGTCTTCAGTAGTAGTATAGGTAAAAGATCACTGCATCTTCCTGAGCATCACAGATGTGCCTGCATCTCAGCAGGGTTTCTGTGCTCCATTAGCTAAGACATATCAGGATTAACATTTTCTGAATCAAACTGGGGGGAGGGGAAATAGAGCTTTCTTTTTCTTTTAGCCAGTATGAATCTTTAAAACGATTTGCTTGTACTTAACAGCTGTGAGTTCTAATCTGTGCAGTTCTGATATGGTGCCTTCTGTCCTTGGTCTGAAGGCCGATGTTTGGTTGGGATTAAACGTGCCTTGGCCCTGGAGGCAGAGCAGCCAAGGAATTAAACCAGTAACAGCCAAGCAGCAGGCTGGCTTCCAGATAGAGCATTCATTATAAATTTGTTCCTTCTTGTTTCAACTTGGTAAGGCAACAAGTGCTCAGCTAGAATAGCATTTGTTATAGAAGGGCCCCTGCTGGGCTGCTTTCCCCTGGGAGCAGCAGATCTTCTCCAGCGATGTGCAAGGCTGAGTGCAAGCATGCTTGCAGCAGCTGTATTTTGGGGTTCTTGGTTACGAGCCTCTCCATCTGTACAGTAGGGTGGTTTTAGTGTTTATAGTGCTGCATGGTGGGTTAGCTGCTTTGGCACTGTGTGAGGCTGATGAGGAATTTGGCTTGTGCTTCCTCAGACAGCTCGAGCAGGAAGAGCTGCAAGAGGGGAGGTAGGAGAGAAGTGAACCTGCAGAAGCAGAGCAGTGAACTGCTTTTCTCTGCTTTATGGACAGCATCTGTTTCTTCCTATGGCTGAAAAACTTCAGCTTGAGGAAAAACATCTGTTTGAGCACACATGAAAGCAAAACAGCAGCAGATTGAGCGGCTGATTGAGGGATGAGGGGTCCATCACCACCAGAGACCCTTGTTGTAAAATCCAGATCTTCTGGCTGCAGAGCTGCCTCCCCAAGGGCAGTTTTGGACCACCTGGACTATAGGAAAGTGAGCACATGTGTTTACCTTGGTCAGCCCACCACCCACAGATCACGACCCCAGACTCAGGGCAGTGCTGGACCATTGAGTGGTGAAATGTCTCTGTTTTCTGTCCTTGGCTCTTTCTCTTCATCTGTTTCCTTTTGACCTTCTTCATGTTTTTCTTCAGTAGCTGTTGCTTACATTTGCCTTAAGGTAGTTGATAAAGAGTACTTAGGCACAGGTATTCTTATCTCAAATGCTTATTAGTTGTTAGAAAGCGTCTAATTTTGCCTTGAGGTAGTTAGTTAAATGGTGGTACAGTGGCAGCCAGCTGCTAACTGTTGAAAGAATGGCTTTTAGATGAGCCTTTTTGTGCAGCACATTGGTGAGAAGTTGGTCACTGCATATTCCCCAAAGCTTTGCGTGGGGGGCTGTGCAGAGCAGTGGTGTTGTCACAGAATCTGAGCTTCTGCTTTTCATTTCAGGTACCTTCAGATAGCTGCAGACTGTCACTGCTGGTTTATCCATGGCAGCTTTAAAGCTGTTTAAATCTTGTTGACCTGCCTGGAGCATCAGAAGTTGGCTGGGTGTCTGTTGTTAGCTTGCACTGTCGATGCTGCCATGGTTTTCCCCACCTTAATTTGTGTTTGGAGGTTTTGGGGGGGATTTTTTAAAGGCTCACGTGTGGGGCTGTAATAGCAACGTCTCTCCCAGTTCTCCCCTCCTGCAGGCATGTCAGGTTGTTGCATTAGGTATGTGTGAACATAACATGAGTTGCAACATCCAGCAGAAAAATGTGCTCTTGGCAGCTGTTCTTGGTAGTCACCCTTCTCTCTTGGCAGTTCTGCCAACATAAGCATGAACAAGTCCTGGTTATTATGTCTTTAAGTTGAAAGTCGGTTACGGTGCACATAAAATAGGGTTTAATCCTATTGTTGTCACTTCTGAAATGCAGCTTTTAATTTGAGCACCTTAATTGGCAATTCTTAGCTTGGAAATTAATCCTGCAGCTGTTTAATATGCAGATAAGAATGTCAGGTTCTGGTTGCTGACACCGGAGTCTCAGGCCATGATTTGGGAGGCTGTAGTGGTGGTGTTTATTTGAGTGATACCCTAATGAACTTGTACTGAGAATTATAGGACACGTCACTCTAACACCAGTGTCAGAACAGGTCTGTCATTCTGTTAATGCCTGTCTTTTTCTGCTGTGCCTCTTCAGTCTGTTGCAGACACAAACATGCACAGGAAGAAAGATGAGTGTAAACGCAGCTAATCAATTAACATGCATCTCTCTAGGTGTTTTGTCTAGACATGGCACAGCATTTTAACTTTCAAGCAGCAGGAGGTATGGAAGAACAGAACAGTGAACAATTTATTCTGTTGCTGTACCTGCATATTTGCTCATGTGAGGGTACTGTGGGCTTTTGAGTGTGTGTATCTGTAGGTCGATATTCCTGCTCTGTTGCATGAATCTGAACAGGTTTTATATTTGATTTTTCCAGGAAGAGAATGGCCCAAGCTACAGTGGCAGCAACGTCCATGCATGATGAAGACCCATCTGAAAGCAGGATGGTGGTCACGTTCCTCGTGTCAGCGCTGGAGTCCATGGTTAGTGGCTGCAGTGCTGCAGCAGTACCTTGCCTCCCTCCAGAGAGCTGGAGTATGCTGTTCTGTGTCTACCTTAGTGCATGCTTTCCAACTACTGTGACTGTGTGCTTGTGGAAATTCATGCTGGCAGCCCTCCTTGTTGCTTTGTGGTGTTGTTAGCAATGAAATTTTGAATATAATGGTTATAAGGCGGTTGGTTTCAAAGCCATTTTCCCCAAGGGGCGTATTCAGTTCCTGGGGGCTTTGTTTCCTCATGCCATGCAGCAACTATTGATGTCATTCAGGGTTGGTGCAAACTCTGATCTCCTGAGTTACTAAGGAGAGTTAACCTTTTGTGGTCACTTCTAGATGATCTCGCTGGCTTGTGAACTTGCTGTCTCCTTACTCTGCAAGTTTTTTTTGACTTCCTTGCCTGGAATTGCTCCCAGCAGAGCACACCTACACCTTCACAGGGAGGCTGTGATCCTTCCCCTTCTCAGGAGGCATCCACACAGAGCAGAGCTGTCAGGACAGGGCAGGCTACTGGAAGCCTTCCTGCTTCCAGCCACACTTCTCCAAACAGAGCACTGTTTGTGTTAAGCGTGCTGTGGAAGGACAAAACTCCTGTACTAATTCTAGCTAGGACAACACGATTATCTAATTGAAATCTAATTGAAGTGATAATTTCCAATGGCTAGATTTAATAAATCGTTTTAATTAAAAGCAGTTCAATTTCTCAGTCTAGATGAGACCTTAATTTCACTAATGCACCTACAGTGCTTTTAAGGTTTCTCATCAAAAGAATTCCAGATACATAAGCTGTCTTTTGCTAATGACTGACATGATGTAACTCATGATATCTTTTGAGGAGTGGATGCTGGCAGCAGAAGTAGTGACTGCTTTAAGTGATTCCACATGCATTTCTATAGAGTATACGTTTAACAAGGACAATAAATGCTTTTCTGTTTATCTTTTCATAGTGTAAAGGGCTTGCCAAGTCCAAGGCAGAAGTTGCCTGCATCGCTGTCTATGAAACAGACGTCTTTGTAGTTGGAACTGAGAGGGGAAGAGCCTTTGTTGATTCCAGGAAAGATTTTCAGAAGGATTTTGTTAAATACTGTAAGTTTCAACATTGTTTTTTTTTTGTATTCCACTCAAACTGCTTAATGTATATTGCAAAATGCTGGTATCTCTTGAGAGCAGTGTCCTGTATATCGTGGCTGCATTCTGTGAGTAACACTGATATAAAATTATAGCTGCATTACTTTTGTACTCCCTCACATCTGTGGGAGTGTTTTTTGTTCCTATTAATTTTTATAGTGGAACTTGTGATTATAAAACACGATCTGTTGTGTACAGGGCAGTGTTTTAAGGGCTCTCAAAGGTGCAGTGATTCTTTGTGGAGGGTTTACATGCATGTACAGGAAAAAGCTGTTGATGGACGGTGCTTAGCCAATAGTGCAGTGTGCCTTTATCTGCCTGGGGGAAGGGAGAAGATGAAGGTCAAGAGCAGGATGTGAGAAAAACCATTCTGGGGGAATTTAAAAACAACAGCTGTAGGATGTTCTGGCTTGGCTAATTAAATACTGCGTGCAATGCAATCATGTTTAATCTGTAACAGAAAGATTTGCTCCTAAAAATGCTTTTGCTGCTAGCTAAAACTCTGAGGAATTCAGCTGTGGTGAGACTCTGGATTTGTCCACTGTTGTGCTGTTGGGCAGTGACTTTCTGTGGGCATAAGTGTATTTACTCTAAGAAAACCACTGTGATGTGGGGCTGTAACGTGATATCAAAATGCAGAGTGATGACCTCAGTGAGGAATCGAGGGTAAGATAAATCCATTCCTCCTCTTGTTCATAATTTCTACAGGGGCAGGGTTTTTATACTGGTATTTATGAAAACTGTTAGCTGAATGATGGAAGCTCAGCTCTTCACTGACGTTTGGTTTTAAAGGATTTCCCTGTGAACCCAAATACTTTGTTTGCTAAACCCGTGGTACAGGCAGAACAGTGGTATTGTGTGCCCAGATATGATGCTGTGGGCTTTGTCTGACAGGGAATCTGCAGTAGCTGGGGTCTGTTTGATCTCCCTGGCTAGGTCTGTGCTTTTGGTTCTGTACCGTGGCAAGCACTGGTTTCCCCTCCATGCTGGTTGAACTGTATCGGCTAAGACTTCTGTAGATATGCATATGTTCATTCAAATCTTATGTTAGTTCTCTTAATCCTGATCCTTTGTTTTATTCCAGTTACACTGTCCATGAATATCTTTTTTATACTGTCAGATATGATTAAACAATATCTACTTTGAAAACAGTATTTTCCTTGTGCTTCCTCCAGAGCACCGTGGGGTAGATCTGTGTGAATAAAGCCACCCAAATCTGGGTCTCATATTTGTGGGTTAGGTGTGGGGGAAGGAAGGAGCCCCATGAGGATCTTGTTGTACCTTGTTACCTTAAGAAAAATGTGCAGAGAACTGATTATAGCGATGCTTTTATTAGTGTTGGTTTGTGTTGTGTGCTGAATGTTGAAAAGGCATTAATTACTTAAAATGGGGTCAGATAATACACTCTTCTGAACTGTGCTTAATTAAGATGGCTGCAAGCTCTGTTACAGTGAAATGGTTTGTTATGCCTTGTAATGTAGAACTGTGCTTGCATGCACGATCTGTAACTCAGGTAACCTGCATCATCAGTTCTTCTAAGCCTGTGTGAGTTTCTGCTCTACGTAAAAAGGAGCGTGTGAGAGGCACTCAAATAACATACAGAGCATGGGCAAGCCGTGGGTATGGAAGCAATGCAGGTCATACGCCTTGTCCTACCAGTAGCTCTTGCTGTTCCCAACTGAAATGTATTGCACAGTTCCTCATGGATGGCCTGTGGTGAGATGAAAAGCCTCCTTGCTCTCTGGGTTATCAGCCATTCTGAACAGGAGATGGAAGCCTGGGCTGTCTTGAGGATGACATTCCCTTCACGTAGTCGTCTTTGTCATCATGACAGTTTCCCTTGAGATTTGCTATTGATTCTGTGGAATTCATCCTCATGCACACACAGAAGGGCCGTAGAAGAGGCCTCAGCTCATCCCTGAGCTGCGTTTGCCAGTCAGAAGTAAACTTTCAAAAGAGCTTGTTGGCTCAGAAGCGCCTTTTTAATCACCTGCTCTGTACTTTGAGCAGGACTGTGCATCCAGTCCTCGCCCAGATGCTGAGTGTTTGCCAGGGATCCTGGTGGCCTGTCCTGGCACATCCACTGGTGCCAGCTGTGGCACCCGCGGTGCATGGGCTGTGTGGAAGTACAGTCCTGCTAGTTCTGTGGCTTTCTGTCAGCTCTCAGTATTGCTGCTTGTTCATTCTTTGGTGCTAGGGCTTTGGCCTTGCATCTGTAGATGGCTCATCCCAAATGGGAAGTACTGGATTCTTAGAAGCCTTGTTTTTCCTTCTAGTGGCCTCAGGATTCCCTGCTGATCTTAGCAATGCATCTAGCCAGAGTTCTGCTTCAAGTCCTGCCAGGGACTTTGGCTGAGACTCTTTCACTCTTCTCACCTGTACTTCATGTCTATCTAGCCACAGGTTGCAAGGGCTCCTTGTAGCTTCAGGAATGATCAGAATTTCAGTTTTTAATGAGTACAGCTGTTCCTCCTGCTCATGATGAATGAATGCCACATAGTGTTCCAGAGACCTTACAAGAAAGATGGCTCAGCTTTGACTCACCAGTATCTTTGGTATGTGGATTACTGTTGAATATCTTCAATATCTTCCACGTTCTGCAGGCAAGTAAAATGACTCGTCCCATAAATAAGGCTATTGTGGACCTGCTTGAAGATCTGTGGCTGGGCATCTGCCTCATTGCATCCCTCTGGTCTCTGAGAGTGTGTTAGGCTTTGCAGGGAGCTTTTTTTCCTCTCGTCAGCAATTTAAGAGGAAAAAATAGGTAAACAGAACCATGAAAGGCTGCATCTTAACATCTCTTCACAAAAGAGAAAGCATACTTTCAAGTCTTCAAGTGTTGGACTTTGTGGTGGTGGCTGTAATTTCCATCTGAGTAACTGCATTTAGCATTTCTGGGCTATATGGTAACTTCTGTATTCTAGGGGGAATTGAACATCCATGGCTTAAGTTAAACCATGCCTTGATTTAACTTAAGAGATAACTTAAGAGATAGATGCTTAAGTCTTAACTTAAGAGGTAGATGCTGGGTTCCTAGTTTGTAGCTGCAATTTTAAGTATGCAGTGTCTGTCCTCAGTACTGGGTTTGGCTTCTGTTCTCTGTGCAGGATCTCTCCATAGAGGATGAGTGTTTTGACTTTGTGTCTAATGCACAGAAACACTGATGTTTTGATCCTGGGCATCCTTTGATCTTCAGGGATGTGCGAACTGGATTCTGAGTGTCAGTTTGCACACAACACCTACACTGGAGAGCATCAGTCTACTTCATCCCTAATTGTTCATCCCCGTGGGCTGGAGGATACCTGTGCAAGATGAAAGCAAATCTGTTAGCACCTTGACCTTGCCTTCCTTGCAGTGTCTTCCTAACTATGTCAAAGAGGTGCAGCTCATTTCATCTGCCTGCCCTGTGTGTTTAAGCAGCAGGACTTTGCTAGGCTGGGTGCTGCCTGGACACCAGCAATGGAAGGTATTGTGGCTCTTCTCAGCTTTCCCCTCTTTGCTCACTTTCCCAGTCTGTTTCTAAGAGTTCTCAGTAAATTTTACTCTTGCAGTTCTGTGCTCAGCCAAGTATATAGCATATAAATACAAGGTCCTAACATGTTGAAGCCCTGACTGGTATGTTTTGCAGCTTTCTTTCACTTTCTAATGGAAGAAGCTATTGACATGTTTGATCCATCTGTATTATATATATGCTATGCTGTATAGACTGTTCTTTTGCAGGCCTGAGAGCATCATGCACTGCTCTTGTGTTTAGAGGATGACGGGTTGGAGTCAGCAGCAGTGTGGATATCTTATTAACTCAGTAGCTCTGGGTTAATTTCAGTCTTGTTCTTAAAAATCTTTAAATCTACAGAGAGAGTTCCTGATACTGCAGCTTACTGTACTGCTACTCTGGGCTTGTGCCTTCTGTAGTACTTTGTGTGGATGCTTCAGCTGTGGTGTAAACCAAGTATTAATACAGCAGCCTTGCTGCTTCCTTTTGATCCTGATCACCTCTGATTATATTCTTAATATGTATTTCTTGCTTCTCATGGCTGTGTGAATTCAGAAATAGCTTCTAAATGGGATGGTTTGCTCTTCAGCTGTGAAGCAGAATGTATCTGATTTGAAGTGCAGACTGCATCCCCTGACACCTATGGTAAGAGCTGAATACATTTTTCAGTGTTACTCTAACAAGAGAGATTACTACTGGCTCTAACCGCTCCTGATCACATTCCATTTGTCTTAGTTACAGTATCTAAAGGGCAGACTTCCTTTTTGTGCCCGGGCAAATGTGAGGATACCACTCTGTAACTAGCTGACATCTTTGTGTTGCTGGGAGGGTGATCCCTTGAGGCTAATGCAGCTAGTTGAAAAATGCCAGTTCTTCTTTGATGGTGATGTGCCAGTGGGAAAACTGGTTTCCCACAGTCATTTTCTTTGGCCCTGAGCTATTCTGTGGTCAGCTGAGACTTCTGTGGCTTTTGCTGCTCCTGAAGCTACAGAATGTTTTAGAAGAGAAGGGATTTGTTAAATTGTAGGCTTAAATAGTAAGGGAAAGAAAAACAGTGAGAGCCAGACAGAGGATTAATCCTGACAAAACACTTGTGGAGGTGCATACGTGCCACCTCTAATCCATTCCCTATTTTAAATGCATATGTTTGGGCTGTGTCTCCTACAGATTTGGTGCACTCTGAAGAACACATAGAAGGAGAGCATGGTTGGATTGGTTGCATTCTTCAATCTGTAATTAGCAGGATGCTTTCCTTCTGCCAAGCCAGAGCTGTTGAACACCTCTGTAGGCCTCAACCTCTTGACAAAGCAAACAGAACTGTGTTCATTCTTTGAATTAAGTCTTAAAGCTCTTTGGAATTCCATCACTTCCAAGTCTGTATTTAGCCTGTAGCGTGAGTTAAAGCATCTCCCTTTAAAGGCTTGATCAGTTCATTCACAATAAATCGTGGTTACAGTTGAGTTTAAATAAAGATAATATTCCTTCCTAGCGCTTACTGAACAGTTGCAGTTGCAGGAAGTAACAATAAAATCCAAAGCAATCATCACTGAGTGCTGCTTTCCTGCCATCTCTCTCTCCATTTGAGATCACTTAATGGGTTTGGCTTACAGTCCCCTTCTGTCTAACCTTGTGAAACACAGTGCAATTCTTGGGCTGTCTTATGCTGCACTGTTCTTGAATGTTGATGTGTTCGTTAGGTGAACTCCATGTTAACAATCCACGTCATGCAGTTTCAGCCTTGCCTCGTGGCCTGTTAGATTCTTCTACTTTTGTCCTTAATTGTGATTCTCTTTCCCTTCTTTTTTTCCCTCCAACTTCCCAAGTTGGCACAAGGGCTGTAAGTGAAGTGGGTAATGGTCTGTCCTGGCTAGCCATGCCTTTTTCTATATCACCTTTGTACCCTTTTAGCACACACACACACAGTGTTAGGGGTGAGTTACTGGTTTTTTGCTAAGCTTTACTTCCTGGTCAGTTCATTTGGTTTAAGAATTAGTTGATGCCTTTTTACAACTTCCCAAAATGAGGGGAAAAAAAAAAAATACCTTTAAAAGAACTTCTGAAAATCATAGAATCATAGAATGGCCTGGATTGAAAAGGACCACAATGACCATCTGGTTTCAACCCCCTGCTATGTGCAGGGTCACCAACCACCAGACCAGGCTGCCCAGAGCCACATCCAGCCTGGCCTTGAATGCCTCCAGGGATGGGGCATCCACAGCCTCCTTGGGCAACCTGTTCCAGTGCGTCACCACCCTCTGTGTGAAAAACTTCCTCCTAATATCTAACCTAAACCTCTCCTGTCTCAGTTTAAAACCATTCCCCCTTGTCCTATCTCTATCCACCCTCATAGACAGCTGTTCCCCTTCCTGTTTATATGCTCCCTTCAGGTACTGGAAGGCCACAATGAGGTCTCCCCGGAGCCTTCTCTTCTCCAAGCTGAACAATCCCAGTTCCCTCAACCTTTCCTCATAGGAGAGGTTCTCCAGCCCTCTGATCATCTTAGTTGCCCTCCTCTGGACCCGCTCCAAGAGCTCCACATCGTTCCTGTACTGGAGGCCCCAGGCCTGGGGTAACTTTGTGTAATTATATAAGAGTTTTAAAAGATCTCTCAGAATTTTCTGCCTGCCTTCCTCAGGGATGATTCCTTTGCTTCCACTGCCTTCTGCCCTGAATATGTGGATGTGTTGGGAACCGAGGCTCTTGCAGGCCTTGTGCCAGCCCAGACAGCTTTTTTTGCAGCACCACCAGTGTTAGCCAGCCTGCACTGCTCTGGATTTGTTTAGGATGTGGTGAGCTCTTTTGCATCCTTATTAGGGCTAGTTTGCTTGGCAGGAACCTTTCATTCTGTCTCTGCCTCATCAGTTAAGGTTTATTAAGCTAATAAGTACTTAAACAAAAAAGAACACAATAACAACAACAAGTAAAATTAAAGAAAAAAAAAATAACCTGCTCAGAGAGTTAAGCCTCATCTCACTGCAGCCTACCCATTTTCTTCCCTGCAGTTGCAAACAGAGTTGCCATCGGTAGCAGATCCTCTTCAAATACCCCACCTCCTCAGTGTCTGCCTCAGGTGATCTTCTCTTTGACAATCATAACATTATTTTTCTTTAAGGCTGTTGTCCAGTTTCCTGAGCTGCAGAAGTGCACGGCCTTGAAAAGCTTAGGGCTGAATTGGATGGGCAAAGCCAAGCAAAAGTATGCACACCTTCCCTCTGATTGATTGTAGTCACTTTTGGATAGTAGTTTTCCTTAAGCACAAAGGATGAAATGCATGTCCCATGTTGCTGCAATACCGTGGGCTCAATGCCCCTTTTGCTAGAGGAGTGTCAAATAGTGAATCCCACCTCCTTCTCTCTCTTGTTGTTTGCACACCGTCTCCTCTTTGACTTCAGTTAAATTGTTTATCTGCTGAAGGTGGATTGTAGGCAGTGCTCCCCCTGTTACTTGGCTGCAGCACAGCTCTGCTCTGTGAAGAACTGCAGCCTGCAGCAGTGTTCCCTTCCTTGCAGTCTGATGTTTGAATGCAGGCATGCTTTGTGGCCTATTTTTGTCTGCAATCAGAGAACATGCTTTAGTGGACCTTCAGAGCAGGTGTTGTGTAACACTGCCGAGCTGTGCCCTTCATCCGTTTATAAGCATCACAGCACTTATTTAAGGAAGGAAGCTGGAGTGTTGACCTGTACAGGGGCCAGGCTGTAGATGCTGAGCAGCTCTAAAGCGACAAGAAAAGAAATACCAAACTGAAATTCCATCGTTTTGAGTCACCAAAAACAACCAACCAAAATCTTTGGATGGCTTTTCTTTCGAAGCATCCTATTCAGCCCTTTTAGGAAGATGATTGTTTTCTTCATGAGGATGGAGACAGCTGTGTGCTGCTTGGGTGATTGCTTTGCCAGCCATGTGGCCAGCTGGGCTGCCACCCACTGTGCTCAGGGCAAGAAGGTGGGGCTGAGTAACAGCTAGGTAAACCAAACAGCTCGGTGCTGGGTCCGGTCTTGTTCAACATCTTCATCAATGACCTTGATGAGGGGATAGTGGCCACCCTCAGCAAGTTTGCTTATGACACGAAGTTGGGAGGATTGGCTGACATGCCTGAAGGCTGTGCTGCCATTCAGCGAAACCTGGGCAGGCTGGAGAGCTGGGCAGTAAGAAACCTGATGAGGTTTAACAAAAGCAAGTGTAGAGTCTTGCACCTAGGGAGGAATAATTGCATGCACAGTACAGGTTGGGGGATGAGCTGCTGGAGAGGAGCTCTGCAGAGAGGGACCTGGGTGTCCTGGTGGGCGGCATGTTGGCCATGAGCCAGCAGTGTGCCCTTGTGGCCAAAAAGGCCAATGGCATTCTGGGGTGCATTAAAAAGAGCGTGGCCAGCAGGTCGAGGGAGGTGATCCTCCCCCTCTACTCTGCCCTGGTAAGGCCTCATCTGGAGTACTGTGTCCAGTTCTGGGCTCCCCAGTACAAAAAAGACAGGGAAAGAGTCCAGCGGAGGGCCACAAAGATGGTGAAGGGCCTGGAGCATCTCCCCTATGGAGAAAGGCTGAGTGAACTGGGTCTGTGTAGCCTTGAGAAAAGAAGACTGAGAGGGGACCTGATCCAGGTCTATAAATATCTAAGGTGTGGGGGGCAAAGTGGCCAGGCCAGACTCTTTTCATCAGTGTGTGGAGACAGGACAAGGGGAAACAGCCAGAAACTGGAGCATAGGAAGTTCCGCACCAATGTGTGCAAGAACTTCTTTATGGTGAGGTGACGGAGCGCTGGAACAGGCTGCCCAGGGAGGTTGTGGAGTCTCCTTCTCTGGAGATATTCCAGACCTGCCTGGACGCCCACCTGTGCGACCTGCTGTAGGGAACCTGCTTTGGCAGGGGGGGTTGGACTCAGTCTCCTGGAGGTCCCTTCCAACCCCTACGATTCTGTGATTCTGTAAGGCAGGAAGATAGAGGATGCTTGACCACACAGATGCTCAGTGCAAGATGGGAGTTGCTGCTAGGTAGCTTGCTTGGAACCCTGCTGAGCACAGGTTGGCTTTTGCAGAGTATCTGTGCTAGCCCTGCAGCGTGCTCCCAGCTGTGGAGAGCACAGCTCTTCCATCACCTCACCTTCCCACCCATACTGGGCCCGATGAGGGTTTTTTAGGTGACAAATGCATTTTTTTTTTAGTGCGTTTCTTCTCAGCTTGTTTCACAGCCATTTATAATCAGTTGTTCAAACTGATGTTTGCTTTCTTGTGTTAGCCCCGTTACCACGCCAGCAGTATTGGTGCGAATCGCAGTGTTCTTGTTCACAGTGAAATCATGATGCAGTTTTGACACTGACTGTCCTGTTACTGGTAGGATGTAGCTCTTCCTTGTGTTTTCTTTCAAAGTTATTGTTTTCCACCATTTTTTTTCTGGGTGATTCTCAGTGAAGCTACAGTGACAGAAAGCAAAGGCTGCCACCGAAAGTAGATCGCTTCTGTTTGCTGCTTATGATCAAAATAGAGCAAGGTTTAGGGCTGGAATACTCTTTTCATTTGTTCTCTTGTTAGCAGCTCCCCCTGTTCAGCAGTAGATGTACTTCATTGTCTTTTAAAAGGTGAAAAAGCCACGCAAGGTAGGAGCTGTTGTGTCCTGTAAGAGGATACAGCGTCTGCTGAATGAGACATCAGGTGTAGTGCTGGAGACCTTCCACACAGAGGTTTTAGTATTTTCCTGTTTAGTATTCATCTCTTTCTTCCTGAGCCTTCTTGGCATTTAATTTCTGCTGTATTACTCTCTCCTGGGATTAATGGTGTTTTCTATATCTGCGTGCAAAGAAAAGTCTGCTTGGCTGTGTCTCTTAATCGTTCTTATGCTCAGAGGGGGATATTTACAAAGGCTGTATGGAGAGCATAATAATATTTACCCACTGCCCACATACATTTGCCTCTAGGTTGAAGAAGTTCTTACAACCTTTGAGCAGGAATCCCTCTAACCCCTCTGTAGTCTAAACTAGAGGAGCTTGGTTGTGAGGGTTTCAATCACTTGTTTGATTTTTTTGTCTCATTTTTAGGTGTTATAAAAGCGGAGAGGGCTGCAGAGCTGCAGGAAACGGAGTGTGTACCACCTGCCAACAGGCTGACAGTGGATGCCGTGGAACTGGAAGCTCTCAGGAAGTCTGTAGAGGACTACTTCTGCTTTTGCTATGGTGGGTGCTTCAGGGTATTCAGAATACCTGCTTTGGATTTCTAGGTTTTTATTCCAGTTGGAAGGAAGGTACTTTATGATCTTGTTGTTCAAAATGCAGATTTGTTACCCAGTGTGCAGTGAGCCAATTCCCACACGCTCAGGAGAGATACTGCTTTTTATTTGGGCCTGAGTGCTGGTGGAAGTTTACACAAATCAAGCACAGTTACGCAATTTTCTTCATTGTATTTATACATGAAATTCACAAGTATTCCATATTCCACCTATCTAATAGAGAAGGAACTCCTCCCACCTATATATCCATAAGTAAAGCCATCACAATACTGCCTCCCCTTTTGTCTGTTTTCCTGGCCATCTGTGCCTGTGTGGAGTTGTCCTAGGCTTTACATGACCCTTGGTGGCCATTTGGGCAGTGCTCCCCTTGCTCTTGTTACCTTTGCACAGCCACCTAAGAATGAACTGGGCAGTTCTCCTCTTGCCAGTTTTCCAAGGGGATCAATTTGTCATGATTAATCAGACAACATAAAGGGTTGAGGTGTTCTGCTTTATTATAGGCAGTACTTGATCAAAGGATTCTATATCCATGTTGATGTAGCACAGACAATACCCTCTTCTTCCCAAGGGAAGATTGTTTCCATTACCCGTATCCTCCCCTTAGAAAGTTGCAAAATACCTACCTGGTATCAATCTTAGCTTTTCAGCTGTACTGGGGTTTAGGTAATGAGCTTATTTTGTACTGGCTGATTCTACACCATGCATGTATACCATGTAGTTTTCTTTCTTGTGTGTTTTGCAGCATTTAGTTTGAGACTGTCATGCAGTAAGGCCCCTTTGCTTTTAAGTAAGCATCTGTGCCTCAGTGGGTTCCAGTGAATACTGGTGCATGAGGTGCTTGCTTTCCTGCAGGGGTTTGCATCTGTGCCTTGCTTTCTCTCTAGTCCTCTCCAAAGTAATGGGATTAATGAGGCATGCGTCCTTTTTCTAGCTGCTGACTTTGTGACTGTCTCCTTTTGGTTTTAGGTAAAGCTTTAGGGAAGTCAACGGTGGTCCCGGTGCCGTATGAGAAGATTCAGAGAGACCAGTCTGCTGTGGTGGTGCAGGGCCTGCCCGAGGGGCTTGCATTCATGCATCCAGCAAATTATGATGTTTCAACCCTGAAGTGGATTTTGGAAAACAAGTCGGGGATCTCATTTATCATCAAAAGGTTCATTGCTCTCTAGTTTGCTCGTTTGTCCATTTTTGGACTTCAAATTTCACTTCTTAAATTGCATTGCAGCCTGTTTCTATGAAACAAGTGTTGCCTTTTTAGTTTTATACTACAAAGTAAATATTGACCTATTTTGCTAAAGCTATGGTTTTTTTTCCTTATTTCCACACAGGCCTTTCCTAGAGCCCAAGAAACATCTAGGTAAGTTCCTGCCTATTCAGACTTTAATTTAGGAATAAACTGGGATCTCAGTGCAGCCATCTCCTTTGTTTTAGCAGAGTTTGGGAGGAAGGTTTGCTTAGCTTTGTTTCCCAACGTTTCAACTTTAAACCTGGAAAGAGAGCAGTGCAAAGTGTAGTGATAGGCACATTTGAAGCAATTCTATATTGGTGTTACTTGGTAGTTTAATAATCTAATTTAATTAATCTCTCTTCTTTGTTTCTTTGCATGTACACATTGCATGGCTTCTGTATACACAATTTGAATTGGTTGTTCAATTTGTATTTAAGGTAAATGTGTTACAGGAAATTCAAATGATATCTTTTAACTTTCAGGAGCTCATGTGACAGATCCTTCACAGTCAATTATACCTCCAGGTGGAAGGTGAGTTTAAAATAACGCAGGGTTTTTGGCATGCCTTTAAATATTTCATCTACTTCTGTTTTGTGATTCGATGTCAGTGTCAACAGCGTGTTTCCATGTATTTTCATATTATCTTAATGGGCTTTTTCTGACCAGCTGACCTCTGGACAACTTTTGATAGCATGGGATTATAAAAAGCATGGACAGTCTCTTTCTTTTGATCATTATTTTTGGAGAAACTATTGCAAATTAAACAGCTGGCAAAGTTTCCTTTCAGTTTAATTAGCCCAGTGAGTGTTCTTAATTCAGTCTGTCTATCATGATAAGTTTGCCATGTCTTATGCTACCACAGTGACTGGGAACAGATTAAATGTTCTTCCCTTCCCCCTCCTTAATTAAAGAACTTTATATATCTGTGTATTTACTTAATTCTAAATGGAGAGCTTATATCTGGAATAAATAAAGAATTGCTTAATGTGAAAGCAGGGAAATGTTTCTGTGCTTCTGCTGAGTGCACTTCTCATTAAACATTGTGCACATCCATCGAGTGCAGGGCTGGGAGACCCATCCCCGTTCCCTTGAGGCTGATATCACTAGACAGCTTGTAAAGAATGGGGAACTTTCCAGAAATGGGATTTTGGGGTTTTATAACATCACTGTGTTCGTTCTGTTTGTTTCTGTAGTTGCCCTCCTGTTCAAGTGAAAACGGAACCAAGTGAGGATTCTGGTACGTTCAGAGCTTTGTCCTTATTTGCCAAACAACTGAACCCTCAGTTTCTGTTCAGAAGGCTGTATTGAAATGGTGATGGGAAGATCCAATAAAAACAGCATAAATCCACCCTGTGTGTGAGGGAGAAGCTGCTCGTTAGTTAAAAAGGCCGCTTTTCCATTGCAGTTTTTATCAAGTTTTTTACCTTAGCCAGAGGCTTCCACTTCTAGATGGGGTGGGTTTGTCATGTTTTGTAGACTGATTTGTTATCATTGAAAGTGAAAAAGGGTAAGGTCCTCAGCTCTTTGTTTCATTCCTATTCAGCACTATTTTATCCCTAATGTGGAGAGAAAAACTTATTAGCTTATGTAATTGTATTACCAGAATGTCAATAACAACATGGAGACAAATAGGAAAATGTTATTTATTTATTCTTAAACAAAAAATAGAATCATTCCCTGCAGCTGGGGCAGGATGCTGCAAGGCACTGTGTTCCCTCTAGCAAAGCAGTGCTTGGGTGTGTGCTTTGAGATTAACACAGCAATAATCCCAGTGAGACAAGGGCTGTGCTTGGAGATGAGTTGTGCCTTCCTGCTTCCCTGGCTTGGGCTGTGCAGGTTGGTGTTTTGCAGAACTGTGGCTTTTTGTGGGGGAAGGAAATGGTTCTTTTTAATTCTTCAGATATGAGGTGGTGTTTGCAGGGATGCCTGCTTTGTAGGGATGCATTTAGTGCTGGATCACTTCTGATGGTATCCATACTGAGACACAAGAAACCCGGGACATCAGCGTGTCACTTGGTTACTGTTTTTTTTCTCTCAGCAATTGTTTAGTGCCTCAGCACTCAGTTTGTTTTCTTTTCTGGCTTAGAGACTAGCTAGAATATTAGTGTTGGGTTTTTTTTAATTTATTGACTTGGTTTTTAGTTTTTAAGATCTTCATAGAATCATCATAGAATCATAGAATGGCCTGGGTTGAAAAGGACCACAGTGATCATCCAGTTCCAACCCCCCGCTATGTGCAGGGTCACCAACCACCAGACCAGGCTGCTCAGAGCCACATCCAGCCTGGCCTTGAATGCCTCCAGGGGTGGGGCATCCACAGCCTCCTTGGGCAACCTGTTCAGTGCGTCACCACCCTCTGTGTGAAAAACTTCCTCCTAATATCCAACCTAAATCTCCCCTGTCTCAGTTTAAAACCATTCCCCCTTGTCCTGTCTTGATTATCTTTAATCTACTTATTTGATTCCTTTATTGCTTCTGCAGGAATTTCTTTGGAGATGTCAACAGTGACAGTGAAGGAAGAATCAGAGGATCCTGATTACTATCATTACAATATTCCAGGTAGTGATAGCAACTTCTGCACCTGCTTATCGCCTCAGTATTTTGTCTGGTGAAAGAGTTGCTCTCCCTGTACCTCTCCTTTTGCTTATTTGTGGTTGTCAAACACAAAATTGCTTGCTGCTGTTATGATACAGCATCTCCATGCTGGCTGCCATTAAGTTCTACTTCAGATCTTTTAGTGTTCTTCTGTGTAATACTGGTAACTATATGAGTGTGTTTGGGACTTAAAGGAGAAGTTTCTTTATTTTTGGGAGTTTTTTTTGCTTGAATTTTTTTTCCTGCATGCAAACTGCTTCCAGGGATGTTTTTAAGTAGGAAGCAAACCCTGATGATGGTAATGCTCAGAGCAGTGCTTGAATCTTTCCTTTAGTTTCAAGTTCCAGTAAATTGCATACTGCATCAATCACTTTCCTTGGATGGGAAGGCCAGTGCATGCCAAAACTGTCTTGAAAGTTATGATGATATTCCTATAGACAAAGCATAGCAACATCTGTGAGATCATGACTGTGGCTCTGAGTGTATTTTGAAGTATTTCTCAGTTGCTGTGCTTCATCTGTACATATCTAGTTAAAATACTGCATGTTAATCTCAACCAGGAGTGAATAAAGAAATTCATGAGAAATTATTTTCTGTGGGTTAAAATGAGCAGTAAGTAAGAAGCCCTAATTACAAATGGCAGTATAAAAAAATCCCTAAACGTATCATTTCAGCTTCTTTGCACTTGTTAGGATAATTGTCCGAGCAGTATTAAAACACAGGAAAGCTGCCATGCATCTCTGAGGGACAATTGTATGCTGAAGAGTGGACTGCAAAGCAGCACGTCCTTCCATTTTGTAACAATATATTATTTAGGCAAGGTTTTTGTTGATGTTTCTACACAAAAATTCTTGATTATTTTCTAACCTGTTTTAGTAACTAATTACTTAAAACATACTAATAAGAGAATGTTGGTTCTACGATGCTGTAATGTACAAATGTCTTTCAGAATGACCATAACCACATGGCATAGCAAAATGTCTCCAGTCAAGTGCAGAATCTGAAAGGTGAATTATCTGGGGCTGTGATCATCTTTTCTTTGTGTTTGTTCATTGCTTAGCCTCCAGGGTCCGTGGGTTTACAGGCAGGATATAATGCAATAATAACAGCTGCCTTTTTGGAGACATCCTAATCACTGTTACCTCCAAAGCCAAGCCTTGTCATCTTTCTTTGCTTTTCAGCCCCTCGTGGCTTTCTGTTTCATGCAAAAAAGAAAACCAAACCAATGTCAGAATTTGGCCACTAGCCTGAAGTGCAATCCATCCCTGTTTGAAAAGAGCCTGGACTGAAATCACTTAGAAAGCAGTAACTTGTAATGCAGCATGTTGGAACTAAAAATATCGATTTATACGACACGCTTCCATAGTGAAGTCTGGGCAATGTGGATTTTCTTAGGGAGTTTCTCTTGTCTTTCGTTAGAGATCTCTGAATTTAAATCTTAAGGGTGGAGGGTAACGTACACCCTTTTAGATAAATAGATGCTCCAGTAATAACTCTCCTTTCCCCCACTCCCAGTGTAGTCCTCAAAACTTGTATTTAAGGGGAGACTACACTGAGTCTACTAGGAGAAAGGATGCTGTGAGCCAAAGGGACGTTACCTGTCATGGTGTGTTACCTTCCTCTGAAGTAAGGGAGATTCCCCTTTGTTTCTTTGAGTCGCTGTCACTAGGGTTCAAGCCAAAGGTTGTACAGAGTACACAAAGCTATAAATTCAACAGGAACACGGGGGTTTGAGTGAGCAGGAGGATGCTGTGCGAAGAAGAAAGCCTTAAAGAGGTACAGTTCTGCCAGGGTGTGTTTTGAGAGATGAGATCAGTCTACCCAGACGTTTCGTTTTGTATAGACAGACTGCAGAAAAAAGGAAGATGGCTGAGATCTCACTAAGAATATCCTACAGCAAAAGCTAGGTTTATTGATTTACGAGAAGAAATAACTTAAATGCTACAGAACTGCAACGTGCCTGGGGCTTCCTGGAGAGATGATTTACTGCTGGAATTTCACAGTTATTGTTTTTCTGAGTATTTGTTTCCTCTCACATGTCTGTAATGCTGACCAGGAGTCTGCATGCCTTGGTGGCACACGCAGCTCTCCAGTTAATCACAGGGGGGAAAACTAGAACTGGAGATGGATGTTATTTTCATCCCTTATTATCTCCTAATGCACTGTGGCATTTGTATCTTGCTATGAATTAATCCTGAATTACTAAATTTAGGAAGGTGCTCAAAGTACAAAGCAAGAAGACAAGGAAATAGAACTTCTTAGCCTTCAAAAACTTCTCACAAGTGTTTTGATGGGGCATTAGGGGCAGTTTTCCTTCAGTGGGCAGTGGCTATATGGAAGGTTATTGGTTATTTTTTCCTCTATCCTGGACAAATGTGAAGATCAGTGCAATGTTAAATGCTTTGGCTGACACTGGAGACAGCCTGTTTGAAAGGAAGGTTTAGATTTGACTGGTGACTAAATAAGAAAAAGGGCAGTAAAATTGCAGGACTAAATAAAATATATGGGAGAGTTCCAAAAATCATATAGGTACGTAATGTTGCTGTAGGCATCTTATCTGTAAGTACCACTTTTGTAAGGCTCTTAGGATAGGAAATGTTAGTTAACATGTTGTTTCTTGGTTTAGTGTCCTTGAAACAAGAACATGCTTGTGCCCATGCCTACCTTGTGTTCAGGAGACTGTTCAGCTGAGTGTAAATGCATTGGTCAGTAACAGACCTGGACCCTGAGCTAGAAGGCTGTAAACAAAATGCAGGCTGTTTTGAAGATCTTTCTTGAAAAGAATGAGTTTGAGAAACCATCGGTGCCAGAAGGAGAACAGCTCTGAAGCAGTGAACAAAATAGAATTGGGCTGTATGTATTTTATTTTTTCAGTTTACACAGAAGCAGAAATATGTTAAAGGAGTTACTCAGGGATACCTACCGTCTTCCATCCTCTTTAACAGCATAGAATGAAACAGGGCTTTTTGGAGACATTGCCCATATAGAATTGAGTCTTGCTAATTACCAAGCACGTCTTGAAAGAAGCGTGTTTTGCCCAATGAAACTTGTGTTCAAGTCTTCAGTTACCACCGATGCCTTGAATTTTAAACAAAGAGAACTAGAAGCAGAAGGAAATGGCTGCAAGCAGTGTGTCCTGTGAATGAATGGGGTCAGTTCTTAGACTGGTCTCCACATGAGCTTGGCTAAATAAATCTAAGGTGATGTTGGGCTCGACATATAGGCACTAACTTGAAAATTCCGGGGAATAAGTAGAGAAAAGAGTTAAAGTGGTGAGGTGCTGGGACAGGCTGTCCAGAGGGGTTGTGGATGCCCCGACCCTGGAGGTGTTCAAGGCCAGGTTGGATGGGGCCCTGGGCAGCCTGGTCTGATATTAAATGTGGAGGTTGGCGGGGGGGTTGGAGATTCATGACCTTTGAGGTCCCTTCCAACCCAAGCCATTGTATGAAAATACAACATAATCTTGTGCTTCCTACACAAGTAATTTTCCTACACAAAGTAATTTTCATTTTCCCCTTGGACTTACTTACTTCTCATGCTGTTATCATTGGTGTACAAAAAGAAAAATATTTGCATGACTTGGAGAGTGGCACAGGTCATGTTGTAAGTCACTGGCTGATGGATGTGCACCCTCAACCAGAAGATGTGAATAGAGGCCTGCTAGTGGGTAGCAGAAGGACAGCAATGACAGGACAGAACGACATCTACTCCTCTTTTCAAAGGAATTATTAGGATCATAGAATCACAGAATCAGCAAGGTTGGAAAAGACCCACAGGATCACCCAGTCCAACCGTCCACCCATCACCAATAGTTCTCACTAAACCATGTCCCTCAGCACAACGTCCAAACGTTCCTTGAACACCTCCAGGGTTGGTGACTCCACCACCTCCCTGGGCAGCCCATTCCAGTGCCTGACCACTCTTTCAGAGAAGTAGTATTTCCTAATGTCCAGTATTTCCTAACACCCATTAGGATGTGAAAAATGCTGACTATACTTCCTCTGCTGTCCTTGTGGTGGTGGAATTAAGTTCTTATCTCTTGTTCTTTTCTCATTTCCTCCCACTTTTATTACTAGATGGAGCTTGGTTCGATCTTATTCTCACCCTGCTTGGCTTTGTCTTTTTTTAATGGTGAGCTGTGTGCATCTGCCTGATACCTGCACAAACTTATTCAAGGAAAAAGTATCTTTTTTATTTAAACAAAGTGATCTTTGTGGGGTACTTTCTAGAAACCTGCTGGGTTTACTACACATTTCTGTTGTTTCTACTGACATGGCAGCTGTGGGTATTGAGCTCTCCGTACTTAATACCAGGGGTTACAGTATTAATGTTCATTGTTAGTGTACTTTTAGACCCACCTCTGGCTGACCACAATTCCTGTGGAGTGTTTTATGCTCTGCAGGTCACATTTGCAAAAGAGTGTAGCAGTGATTCAATATAAGCAGATCAGCTTCTCCAAATCCTTCATGTCCAGTTAGTGGGACAGCCCTCCTGCACGCCACAGCCACGCCAGTTCTGGGTACCTGTGCTGTTGGTATGGGATGTCTTTTGCTCTGTGTGAAGTGCTAGTAGTAGTTTGCTCTTTCACTTTAACAGCAGTGGGATCTTAGGGGTGTTAATTTGGTTCTTGAGGTTTCTGCAGCAGCCTTTGTAAAGCAGTTCATACGCTGCAGTCAGAAGGGCTGCTGTGGTTAAAACCAGATGAACTCGTAGCATTGGAAATGTTTTCAATCTCTCTGTATTTGTCTATTTCATGTAGGTAGAACTTGTAGAGTCAAAAAGGACTTGCTGGGGATGTGAATCTTGAAAAACAGGGAAAAGAGTGATGAAAATGCATTGAAAAAGGGCCGAACCATCAACATTTGATATTTCTAAATTAGTTTATTAACACACAGCCACACAAGAACTCAAAACCTGCTGTTCTGCATGAGTCTTTCTGACTGTTCCATAGTCTGGGAAATGCAGAAACCTTCCATTAGCCCCTCAATTGTTCAAATCTTGCTCAAGTGAATGAGGAAAGGCATAGAAGAGTTCACACCTGAATTCAACTTTGCAGAAAGTCTGAAGTGAGCACGTGGTGCATGAAGTTGAGTTGTCAGCTTTCTCTGTGGAATGGGAAGATGATTGTGTTGTGAGGCTCAACTGAAAAAACGTTCTCTTTGTTCTCAAGGAGGCCCTTCTGAAACATCAGAGATGGATGAAAGAATTGCTCTTGCCCAAAGTTACACAGGTAGGTCTATATATACGTATATATTTCATTTAGCTGGGTATGATGTGAACAGCACACGCAGAACAAAGAATACAGAAAGCACGTCCTTAGGGGAAGCAGTTCCTTACTGAATCTCAACGACATCTGAGATTAATTGATTCATAAATTGCATTTCTTTCAGCTTTTTCCTGTTTATTAAAAATACTATTGTCTATTTGCAGACATTAGCAAAAACTCATCTGCATTTCAAGCAGTGGGTTTCTTTATAAGGTCAGAGTGCTGTCATCAGGTTTCAAGATTCAGAGATTGAACCTTCACTATGGTGTTCATGTGAACATTATGGTTCTGGATTTTTGGCTTATGAAAATCCTTGCTTTGAGTATTCAATGTCCAAAAGTTATTTTTTGTGTTTTTCTTGTGAGATGCTTGTACTTTGTCTAAAGGCAGTCACTAGGATTCCAGTTGCAGTGAGGGAGCACGTGTGGAAATAACAGTAGAAGTTGTTTTGCATGAAAGCAAAGTAATTGGATTTTTCTTTTTACAGAAATACTTGAAAAGTTGGCATCTTAATTAAAGCTGTATGTTTTCTCCATTCTTTCTATATGGTTGCCTTTTTGGTTTTGTTTATTATTATTATTAATCTCCCAAACCATGGTGCTCTGTGGCTTACTGTAGGCAAGTTGTGATGGGAATTGTCATGCTTCTAAAGCATGAATTACAATTGTAAGGTGCCTATCACCCAACATTCTAAACTCCTGCCTCTCAAACCTAAGCTGTAAGCATTTTTTGGATGTTAAAGCCAAGTTATGCTAGCAGCATTATTCAGTCTTCCCAGTCTCATAATTTCATGCTTTGAAGATGCATATCACCACACTTAAAGGTGCCGTTACATGAAATTTAAAAGCATTTCTTCTGATCCAGGAGAATGAAGTTTTCTGCTCTCATGCTGACTGCACAGCTAGCACTGCTTATTTGAAAGGAAAGAATCTAGGCACTTTATTTTCCAAAGCATAGCACTGTGAGCCCTTGGTGCCTGATCACAGAATCATAGAATCATAGAATCACAAGGTTGGAAAGGACCTACAGGACCATCTAGTCCAACTGTCCTTCCATTACTGTTGCTACCACAAGCACTAAACCAGATCTCGTAGCTCCTCATCCAGGAGCCTCTTGAACACTGCCAGGGACACCGACTCCACCACCTCCCTGGGCAGCCATTCCAGTGCCTGACCACTCTCTGAGAGAAAAAGTTCTTCCTTATGTCTAACCTAAACCTCCTCTGGTACAACTTGTGGCCATTTCCTTGGGTCCTGTTTGTTGCCTGGGAGAAGAGGCCAAACCCCTCTTCATCACAGCCTCCCTTCAGGAAGTTGTATAGTGCAATGAGGCCTCCCCTGAGCCTCCTCTTCTCCAGACTGAACAATCCCAGCTCCCTCAGCTGCTCCTCATAAGACTTCTGCTCCAGACCCCTCACCAGTTTCATTGCCCTTCTCTGGACACATTGCAGGGCCTCAATGTCTTTCTTGTAGTGAGGGGCCCAAAACTGAACACAACACTCAAGGTGCGGCCTCACCAGTGCTGAGTATAGGGGGATGATCACCTCCCTGCTCCTGCTGGCCGCACTATTTCTAATGCAGGCCAGGATGCCATTGGCCCTCTTGGCCACCTGGGCACACTGTCAGCTCATGTTCAGCCGAACATCAACCAACACCTCCAGGTCCCTTTCCTCTTCACAGCCATCCAGCCACTCAGCCCCAAGCCTATAGCGCTGCATGGGGTTATTGTAGCCGAAGTGCAGGACCCTGAACTTGGCCTTGTTGAACCTCATCCCATTCACCTCAGCCCAGTGATCCAGCTTATCTAGATCCCTCTGAAGGGCCTCCCTACCCTCAGGCAGATTGGCAGTACCTCCCAGCTTGGTGTCATCTGCAAACTTACGCAGGGTATACTCAATCCCCTCATATGACTGAGAATCTGACTTAGCTTTATTTTTGCCTATGTAGCATTTCATAGCTGTAGATACTGTGTGTGGCACTTTGTGTCAGAGTATGTTTTTCTTACATTCTTTTCCTGAATGAGGGTGAGACAAAATTTCCACATGCATGGAATGGCCCAGGTTAGCTGTAGCTGCCAAGTGCTTGTTAGTCTTAGTACGACTGGGTGAGTGTGGGGCACAGCATGGTTGAAATTCAGTAATCAGGAAGTCAAGGTTTTTGAAAGAAGTTGTTTTAAACTGAATGGCAGTGCCAGAGAGTGACAACATTAAGAACTGTAAAGGATGCTGCTGCTTAGAAGCTGTTTATTTACCTTATTACCTGATGTAAGGAAGTACTTAAAGATCAAAAAAACACCTCACAATGATCATACTGTGTTGGAAAAAAAACAACCAAAAACCTTTGGTCTTTTTGCCTGATGATATGTTTGACATAATTTGTGTCGTCCAGCTAAGGTATCTCAGTATTGCTGAACCTCTACCACACGTGGCATCATGTGGAAAGGAGAGAAGGGTCCCTCCAACTTGTTCCCAAAGTGATGTGGGGTGAGAGCTTACAGAAACCTGAGCTAAAATAGTCCTCAAAGTGTGCAAACACAGTATTGCTTTGCCAGGATAGCTGATGTTTTCCCTCATGCACAGCTATGAATAGTTGCCAATATGACTGACTTTGCTTCTTTAAATTTTTTAGGAGTTAAATTCTAATTGCTTTCTCCTACCTGATGCTGATGGGCCTAATCCTGTTTATTGTATTGGTACAGGCTGCCCCTACACAAGCATTTCTCATTTTCACTGTTGGCCTTTGGAGCCTGTTGTGGAAAACCTTTGTAGTGCAACAGCTCTGAGTCTGTGTAAATGATAAAGAAATACATCATCTGTAGGGCTACACAGGCTTTGTTTATGTTTTTAGTAATCCTTGATAACTAAGAGAAAAATATTTATGATTCTATTAATCCTATTAAGCCAAGAGTAAGGAATTTCCTCCTGTCATTAATGCCAACTCTCTGTGCTGCTGTACACGTGATTTAGCATGTATAATCCCTGCCTCTTTACCCCTGCCTAGGGTTGCTTATGGTAAGATAAGTTTGCTCCTTTTTTTGTTGCACGCTGTGAATGCAAAATATTTCAGTGAGCCTGGGAGCTTCTTGACAGGTGTCAGTTAAAGCAGAAAATCATTGAGTGCTTGGTTAAAAATGTTTGTATCCATCGTTCAGCAGTTGTTTTTCCTCCCCTTCAGACTCCTCCCAGCATCCTCCTTTGGAAACACGTGAGGATCCTGAGGTCGAGGTCACCCTTGAAGGTTAGTTATCCGGTTCCTGTGTTTCTGTTTGTAGGGCTTTTAGGTCAGTATGTAATATTATACTTCCTAATATGTGATGTTATACTTCCTAAAGCAACTGGGCTTGTTCAGCATGGAGTAGAGAAGGATGTGGGTAAACCTCATTGCAACCTTCCAGTACTTAAAGGAGTTTACAAACAGGAAGGAAAGCAACTTCGTATGTGGGCAGATAGTGGTAGGACAAGAGGGAATGGCTTTAAAGTAAAAGAGGCGAGACTTAGGTTAGATGTCAGGGGGAAGTTCTTTACTCAGAGGGTGGTGAGGCCCTGGCACTGCTGCCCATTGAAGTATGGGTCTCCATCCCTGGTCGTGCAGGCTGATCTGGTAGGGGGGCAACCAGCCCGTGGCATTGGGTGGGACTGGGTGGGCTGTGAGGACCCCGTCAGCCCAACCATGCTGTGATTCTATGGTTCTAAGTAAACTATATGCATGTTGACCTGGGCGTATGCTATTCCATCTGTGAAGTTAACTTCTCTGTCTGCTTTAACCATTTTCTCATTCTGAGATTGCAAGTGTTGGTGATTGGAGTTTTCCAAGAACTTGTGAGTTTGTAGAGAAGCCAGTATTGTGGGTTGGAAGCTGACTGGCTGAGTAGCACCTTGCTTAAAAAAGACCTCTGGGTCACAGATATCTACTGCATCCACTTGTATGTTTTTGGGATAGGGCAGACCTTCTGTTAAATGAATTTCACCGAAGTGCATCAGTTTTACATTGATTTGAAACTGGCTTTAGAACTTTTGAGCTCTTCAGTATCAAACTTAGGCATTATTTGTCAGCGCTTATTGGTGGAAGGATACTTTCAGTTAGATACAAAATCTAGTCTGTATCTGCACAATTTGTTTGCTGTTTCTTTTGCTGTCATGTAGTCATTGTGTGATCATGAGATGACTAGCTGTTTCAGAACACAACATTGTTTTCCTTAGGAAATGTAAAGAAGCTTTGATTTTCCTGTGTTCTGCTTTGTGCTGTTGTTCTCACACAAATTATTCCCACACAGGCCATATTTGTATTAAGGCTTGAAATTCAAACAGTTCCAACACTGCACATCAGTTCTCTGGATAGTAAAGCAGTGGTATCTTCATGCTTCTTTCAGATGATGAAGACTACTTGCCCCCTAACAAGAGATCGAAGAACACTGAGGCAGCAAATGAAGCTGCCAGTACTGGGAGAAGGAAAGCGAGAGAGTTCAATTTTGGTAAGATGAAAAAAAATTCAAGCTTTGTTTCTCTCTGATTTGTTTTATAGAAAGGTATTAGCCAATTTCACAGTGCCGGGGTAAGGCATGCCAGTGCTTGGTCAGTTTTTTGTCTGTTGACTTATTGTATGAGAAAATCAGACTGAATGTGCTACTTAACTGAGTGATGACAAGCATTAGATCAGGAATGTGTCCAGATGGTCCTCCTTGATGCACACTGTGAGTTGTGAAGGCAACCAGTAACTCTGTTGTGCTGAGTAGCATGCTCTCGTCCTCACAGATGCACAAATCGTTGTCCCAGGACTGTCCATGTGTTCAGCATCTCTATGCAATGAAACAGGGTTTTCCCTTCAGCCCAATAAATTCTGACTTGTATCTTCCTGACTCTTATGATGGAGCTGCAGTTAATCCACTGTCCTGCAGTTCAACAAAAAATGCTGTTGTGTGCTCTCTGTCATAAGCAGAAAATAAGATGTTAATATGTTGGCATTTAATCCAATTTCCCAGGGAATACACAGTTGGAATTGGATAAATTCTGTCTTGCAACTTGCATCTTCCTTCAGAAGTAGGATTTATGAGGAGGTCTTGCAACATCAGGACTTGGGGAAATGTTGGATTAAGGAAGAGGAAGGCATAGTGCTTCCTGATCCATGTAGTTGTATGGATTAACGCCAAAACAAGTTCACGTACTCACTGTAAGCTTTATCAAGCTGTTGAGGCCCTGGATTCAGATAGCTATCAACAGCAGCTGCAAGCTGACTTTTCACCTAGTGATGGTCAGAGCTGCTGACTGAGGCATTGAAGAAAACCTAGTTTGGGTCTTAATTTAGCTTGGGTTTTGTCCTTTTATGGTGTTTTTTTTTGAAACTTGATTTAATATCTTCACAAGTTTGGGAGGTAATCTTAAACATTTTATTCTCTTTCTGATTTTATCCATATATTTTGAGGTGTAGTATTGCCAGGCATCTGTATGCAAATGAGCAGTAAAAAGCAAGCTGCATGTTTCTGTTAGTGGTAACATGGGTTTTACAAGAGATTCTCGTTTTCATCTGCAATCTGACATGTCCTCTTTTCTTTGCAGATAAATGGAATGCACGAATTACAGACTTGAGAAGGCAAGTTGAAGAACTGTTTGAGAAAAAATATGGTATGTGCCACATTCCTTTTGAAACAACTGCGTCTGTTCCTTTGGCAGTGGAAATCACAGCATTTTCATATACATGTTGTTGTAGGCTCTGAAGCAGACTAGCACCAAGGAGTAAAATGTTACTAGAGGGCTTAAAACAGCGGGCATTAGCCTTTTTGATGAGCCAGGTTTGGCACTGGAGTGCAGAACTTGATTTAAGTTTTCAGTTACGCTCGGTTTCCTGGAGCTCCAGTATGCTAATGTTTTGGGCACCTGTATTTGAAAGACTGAGTGTTTTTTGGTAATTATACTGAATCTTTAAGTAAGATAACCTTACAGAATGCCTTTGGGGATTGGTTACCATTGATCGTTGCTTTCTGATCATGATTGATTTGCAGTGAGGCATGTCCTGGGGAAAAAAGAAGCACGTGTATTAGACTTTGGAATGACTTTGGGTGTTGCACGTGAGCATCTTTTGTGCCCACATATCACTGAGTAAGACAGCAGCAGTACAAATTTCAAAATACATGGCGGTGCTTCTCTGCCATTAAAAGTGGAAGTGTCCTCTGAATGGAGCTTGTGGTCTGTCAGAGTTGTTGCATGTTTCAGGCGTGACCATCAGCTGACATTTAAACAGCCCGTTGGAGGCAACTCACACTGAATGAGAACAGCTCAAGGTGTTTTGTAGTTTCTGTTTGTTGTTTTTGCTGCAGAAATTCTGTGGATTGCTTTGAATTCCATGTTTGCACATATCCAGTGTAAAAAATCTCATGTTGGAGTCTTGGAAGAGCTATTCCTGTCTTTCAATCTAAGGTCATGGTATTAAACCATTGCCTCTTTCCCCATGGATGACAGTCCATTGATTCATGAATCAATTCCCTGCCAGATTCCATTTCTTTCTATCTACATGAACATGCTATTTCTTATTTACTTAAGTGAGTTATGGATGTCCAGACTTCTCAGAATGCTTTTCAGATTAGTTGGCTTTTGGAGCTCCAGAGCATCCTAGCAATGTCAGTTGCTGTCGAACATTACTACTGACATGTCTGAAAATGTATTTATTTTGGTGTTTAGATGCAGAATGAATGGAATTACTTTTTATAGAATAAATACAAGATAGTGTCTCACAAATAGAAGCTAAATTGAAACCTATATTCAGTGGGATTTCTATGCAAAAACTTGCAAATCTAAGAAGCCTCCCTGCAGACTGTCACTGATTGCACCGGTTGATTGAAGAGTATTTGCTAAAACATTTGTTGATTGAAGTGCAATAAAGACTCCTACTTAAAAAAGACAAATAATTAAAGACAAAACCTCCTCAGTGTTAGCTTAGAAGAAGCTTTTGTTACTCTGAAGCTGTGGAATGATCTAGATTTTAGTGCTTTCCTTGCTTTTTCCCCCCCTGTGGCCAACTGTTGTTCACGAATGCTGTTTTCCAGCTGAAACTCATCTGCTGGATTTGTTACGCTCCTTACAACTCACCACGACAGCCCCCGGGGCTGCAAGTTTTGTTTGAATTTCTTAGAAGAAGTACATAACTGCAGTAAGAAGCTGCTTCAGTGAAGGGCTGGGATGATACGCAGCAGCTCATTTGGTGGTTGTCCTATGTCTCCTCTGACAGTCACGTTTGGATAGGTTTTCTTTAGTCTGTTTGTCCATCTCTGCACAAGTACATTCTTGCTGTAGTTTTGGCCATCTTATTATTAGCAGTTGGAGCCAAGTCTGGTTGAAACACAATTCTCCTCATGGTTTTCTGGAACTTATGTATTCCGTGCTCATCAGAATTTAAGACAAAGATGCAGGCAGTATTTTCAAAGCCTCCCCTTTTGTGCCATAAACACACCTGGACCCACCATTTCTAAGTGGTAGAAAGGATATGTTATGTTATCCATATGCCTTTAAAAACTAAATCGTTTTATTGCACGTAAGAACTTGGGAGTTCTTGTGAGCTCTTGCAAATATGCTTTCTGTTTTCCATTGCTTGAAAAAGTGCCTTGAGTAGTTTTGTGTTGCAAGCAGATACGTAACTGCATTCAACAAGTTGATTACAAAGGGGGCACCTCTTTGATCTGTTAGTATTTTTCTCCTCACGTAATTTCTTACATCTGATGTCCATAGCAAAACAACAGAATGTTCCAAACTATTTGCAGACCAATCACATGCTGGTAGAGAGTTCTTGTTGCGTGATCTGCAAAATTAAGGTTCCCTTGTGAGTAAAAAGAGATTAGAGCTCTTGGTATTTGCAAACTATCTTGTCTTTTTTTAGCATGTGACAGCATGGTACCTGGAGGGGGTACTTTGGAGAGGGAACGGCTGTTTACAAGGGTGGATAGTGACAGGACAAGGGGGAATGGTTTTAAACTGAGACAGGGGAGGTTTAGGTTGGATATTAGGAGGAAGTTTTTCACTCAGAGGGTGGTGACGCACTGGAACAGGTTGCCCAAGTAGGCTGTGGATGCCCCATCCCTGGAGGCATTCAAGGCCAGGCTGGATGTGGCTCTGGGCAGCCTGGTCTGGTGGTTGGCGACCCTGCACGTAGCAGGGGGTTGAAACGAGATGAGCATTGTGGTCCTTTTCAACCCAGGCCATTCTGTGATTCTGTGATGGTAGGTGCATTGATGTGATCTGGTCCTTGTAACTTTACGAGATACACTGAGGTTATTTTCCAGTGCTATGAGAATCCATTGTGTGTTTTTTCATTGGCTTCAGAGGTTTCATTGGCAGGGCAAAACTTTTCTGGGTGATGTTAGAAGTATACTGTTAAGTTTTGTAGTGATTTCTTGCATTTCTAAAGCACACCAAATCTTTAACAAGAACAGATGTTTGCCCCCCTCCCCCAGTAAGGCATGGCTGACTTTTGTAAACCAATAATAGTAGAGTAGTAGAGCCACAAGCTGGTCTAATGATTCGACTCTTCTTCTCTCTTAAAGCTCAGGCCATAAAAGCAAAGGGCCCCGTGTCTGTCCCTTACGCCCTCTTCCAGTCGCACGTGGACGACCTCTATGTGGAAGGCCTGCCGGAGGGCGTTCCCTTCAGAAGGCCGTCCATGTACGGCATTCCTCGTCTTGAGAGGATTCTCGTAGCAAAGGAGCGGATCCGGTTTGTGATTAAAAAGTAAGGAATTTTCTGGTTTTTGTCCCTATTTTGCCCTTTTTTTTTTTTTTCTTTTCTTGGTCCACCCTGCTTCATTTTGTCTTCAGTGGGTTTCCACACTGATTTCTGCTGAGGCATTGCTTTGCAGTATTGATGAGTAGTTTTTATTTCAGGCTTGCTCAGGTGAGAAATTCAGCTTATCAGATCAGCAGAACAACACAGCAGTGACTGAGAACTGGATGGATCTCTTAAATCTTAGAGGCTTTTTATCATGGGCAGATGACTCTGTAATATTTTAGTCTCAGCAGCTGTAAGATGCATTGAAAGCCATTGACTTAGGCACATTTAATGCTGCCTGAAGATCCTGGCCTGAGTTTCAGACAGTGCTCTGTATCTGTATACAGCATCTCCCAGCACAGGGTTGAGGCCAAAACAGCGACTGCTGCTTAGGATTCAGTAGTGTGTGTGTGTACGTACAGTGTCCTTGATGTTGTCATGAAGTATATCTGATAGCATACATGAAGGCAGACCTTACATGTACATGGGGACTGTTTGAGGGCCCAGCTGCCTTCCCTTTCACCCTGGTAATATATCATCTGCCTTTAAGTCTCACATCTTCACTCTGTAACATCTTCTGGGCTCCTTTCTCTTTTTCTCATTTCTTGCCTCAGTGTCTTTTCTAGGAGAACCCTGACGTGACTTGCTACAAAGGCAGGTGGGACTGGGGGGGGCCTGAACCTAAGTGTGAATTCAGGATATGCTGGGAGAGACTGCAGTGCTGCAGAGCACTCCTGGATGCAGTGCCACGTGTACCACTTCAGCAGACCGATGTGCAGATTTGATAGTGCCTGTTTGTTTGCCTTTTGTCGCTTGTTGCTTCACTTCAGACTTGTAATGTTTCACACCAGAGATGGTTATTGATATATTACTGTGAGTAACAGCTGGCATTGTACTGTTGTGCAGGGCTGTAGGGCCTAATCCAGGAGCTTTTGAAGTGGTAGGGATGTGCTGATTGCAGTGGTCAGGCTCAGAATCAGTGGAAGTGACAGTCTTTGCCTCTCTGCATGCCACCTATGAAAGGTTTTATGATCTGTTTCTGTCATCCCAACCTTGCAGGTAAACAGAAAAGAGGGAGAGCCATAGATCTGCCTTTTGCCTTACTTAAAATCAGCCGCTATGCACAGATTTTAATATTAACGCAGTACAGGAGCCAGCTCTGGTCAGATTTCTGTTAGTGGGTAACAGTTACTCATTTATGCTGCTTATCACTCTTGCAGTGTATGGTAACCAGAGCAGCTCAACAACTCTGTGAGAAATGCCATAAGTAAAAAAATGTGGTGTTCTTGTATGGATAAAACCAGCTGTGATTGTCAAACAGAAACGGCTGCTGTAAATGTTGGTTTTTAAAGGTTAGCTTTTCAGTTTGCTTCTTTGTATCTGATGATAGTTTTGACTGGTAAGTGCATCTTAGACCTCAGAGATGATTTCAGTCTCTGTTACTATGAAATGTTATGGCTCAGGTGGATGTAAGTATCAGGAATGGGAAATGTTTTTGTCAGGAGAGTTCCAACCAGCTCTTATAATACTTCAGTGTTAATTGGAATGTAATATTATGAATCTTAATGTCTCGTTACTGTTTTTGATCCTTCAGTGCTGACTGTTATTTGCTAGCTGTATCTGCTAGAGAGGCTGTGATTAAGGGCTGTAACTTCTGGTTTACCCCTGTTTGTATCGCTGTTGAAGCATGGATCTTAAATCTTCTAGGCACGAGCTTTTGAATTCAACACAAGAAGATGCACCAGTGGACAAACCAGCTGCAGGAGGTAGGTCTTCAGATGAGCAAGTTGGGTACCATATGGTTTCCTCCTTGTCTTTTGGTCTTAGCGATGCCTACCATCAGCTTTTACTGATAACACATTGCAAATAATTCTTGTTCTGGATTGCCTTTAGCTACAGAATGACAGCAATTTACCAGTAAAGTCTTCAGATCCTGCAAGTAGTTTGGAAATCTAGCGATTTTTTCCTCTGTGTTTATTCTTTATTCATGAGCACGACGCTTATCTAAGTTAATATAATTAGATGTAGAAAGACATTTTAAAAAGCATTGATGTACCATCCCAAAATTTGTGAATTTGAGATGCATTAAAAAAAATCACAAGTTAATCAAAGCCACAAGTGAAATTGTAACCGTTTGAGTGGGAACAGACATATTGTGAAGTACTTTGTCATGGACTTTCAGGTCGGCTCTTCAGGAGTGCCATGTGAAAGCTAGGTGTTTTTAGTGTTTCTTTTTAGGTTTGAATGTGAAAAGCAGTACTGGATATCAAAGTTTCTTCTCTCAGAAGTATACCAGTCCTAACACCTGTTTTGAATCAGCTGTCCGGAATTAAAAGTAGTGAGCAAAGTCTGAGATACAGAAAAATGGCACTGGTTCCTACAGGTGGTACTGGGAAGGGAAGTGTCTGTGTCACACAATATTTAGTTACATCTGGTATTTGCCAAAATTAGATGAACTAAAATGTGTTAATGAGTGCACTGGTAATAGAGATGTTTATTAGTGTGGTGTATGACTTGCTTGGATGATGGGACTTGGTTTTCTAGACCATGAGTCTTTGCCGTCAGCAGATACATGCTCGTATGTGGTTTGTCTCCACTGAGCACCATCCAAAGGTAGCAAAAATGAAGCCAAACTTCAAGGACAGATTTCTGTTACAGTGGCACCTGTGAACCCATTTCTCTGTGAGCTGGGAGAAGAAAATAGAATGGAAGAAATCAAATTTGGAAGGAATTGCACTTTTGCATGGGCAGAAGTTGCTAAATTACATTCCTGGGCTCGATTTCCCCCGTGGCTGTATTCCACTGTCTCTTGGGTTCCAGGGCCTTTTTCTAACTGTGCAAGTAAGCCAAGTGCTGAGAGCTTTGTGTGCCTGAGCTGTGGTAGCAGACCAATTGCTCCCAGCCCCACCGTGCAGCTGGCTGGCAATCTCAGCCTGGCTGAACTGTGTGTTTGTAGTCATACCAGAGCAACTCCGAGTTCTGACAGAGACACAAGTGTATAAATGGTATTATCTGCACTACTATGGCACCATTATAGTGGGTTACATACCCGTAGTCTTCTGTTATAAAAAGTATATCAAAGACTGTATGTAAAGCGAACACTAAAGATCTAAATTAAGAAATGATGTCTTAAGGTTGCCTCTTTAAAGTTTTTGTGCAGTGTAAGTTAACCTAGTGTTTTGAGTCTTAGCCCACTGCTCCTTTGAGCACCAAATTTGGCTATAAAAATAGTAGGTAGGCTAATGATTGACTCTTAAACACAACTGTTCTCATATGTGGGTTTTAAAATAAGCCTCTTTCTCTACTGTTTCTGTCGTATGTAATATGGTGGTTATGAAGACAGAGCAGGTATGTTACTTATCCTGTAAATCCCTTGTAGCTAAGAAGAATAGTGGCAATCCATTGCCTTTTATTTTGCTGGCCTTCACAAATTTGTGATGGTGCCACATCCGTGTGTGACTTCTGTGTTACTTCTCAGAAAACATTTGCTGAAGGTGATGACACCATTTCAGGGAACCCATCTCGGAACACAGCACTGTCTGAGCCTCCTTTCCTTCAGGTTTCTCCGTGCTTGGATTCCCCCTTTCCCAGTAGGTCAGCATCTCTGCCATCTCAGGAGGGAGAGCCAGCCCTGGGCTCAGCTCTGTGTCTCTGTATTCCCGCTGGTTGCCCCCAGTGGGAGTGGAGCTGTGTTTAGGACCGGCAGAAGAAAGATGATTCACGTTTGTGTTCCTGTGGGAAACAGGCTGGTCAGGAATGTGCTTAAAATAGCGTGGTGCTGAAGTCCTGAGAAGACAGATTGGGCTCAGGAATTGGCTGAAGAATTGTGAGCAGGTGCCTATGAAGATAAGGCAGCCTGCTGCAGTGCAGTTCTGCAGTGGGAGTTGTTTGTGCATGCTGACTACACCCGCAGCATGGCAGCTCAGTGGTTACTTGTTACAGACAAAGGTACCTGGGTGTCCATCCCAAGTGACAAACACACGTGACAGAACGTGAACAGAAGCTGCTACCATTCCAGCTACCAAACGGGACAGAGCTGACATTGTCATTTTGCTCTTTCAGAGGACCAAATCTCACACTGTCTGCAGCTACAAAGCTTCCTCTCACAAACTCTACGGAAGATGCATATGTATTAATGAAGGACCAAAGAAGCTCAAGTAATAAAATGATGAAAAACTAGATTTAAGATTGTTTTATTCACCCAAGATATGTTCATCTACATAGCTGCCACTTCTATTCTGTATCTCAGTTATGACTCAACTCATATCTTATGTATTGTCAAGGCAACATTTCAGAGTTGGAACTAAGCTGCTTGACATTTCAAATGATTTCAATCATTTGATGTGATTTATTGGGGGTTGGAGCTAGTTGATCTTTGAGGGCCCTTCCAACCCAAGCCATTCTAATAGGTATTGTACGAAACAGTGAGAGAAATAGATTCAGGAAGCTCAGCATGAGTACACAACTAGGAGCAGAATGATACTACACCTGTTGTGAAAGCTTGCTTGTGGATGTTCAGTGCTTAAGGAAGCCTCCTTGAAAACAAGTTCTTGTCTGTGTGCATAGCATTAAGGTAATGTTTGAGACGATTAAAATAGGAAAAAAGCCAAACCAAACAACTGGTCCCACCTCCAAATGGGATCTACGGATTGAAGGAATATAAAAGCCCTGCAGTTGAGAGTTGAATGCCTACCTCTTCATCTATCCAACTGAAAATATAACCAAAGTAATTAGGGAATGTTTCTTTTTTTCCCGTGTCACTCTAAATTACAGTGAAAGAGGAGTGGTATGCCAAAATCAACAAACTGAGAAAGACGGTAGATCAGCTCTTCTGTAAGAAGTTTGGTGAGCACAGAGTTGTTGTTTGTTTTCTGGTGCGTTTCTTGAAGGTTGCTCTCATTCATTTGTGTCAGTGTCTTCGTAAGTGGCACCTTTGATTATTCATAATCCTGGCATTTGATTGGAGAAAGTAGTATTACTCCGCTGTGTATACAACTAGTTAAATTCTTAGTAAGGAAGTCAAATGCAGTACCATTAAAATTTGAACATTTCTGGGTTTCATGAATTTTATGAAGGTGACCATTTTATTTTATAACGGGGTTAAAATATTACGTGTTGCTCTACAGTAGGTTTAAAACTTTGGTTAAAACCACTGTATTATGCCCTAGTGAGGAATCCCTTAATAATGTCTAGCAATGTGACTGCCCAATATCAATATAATGCAGTTTGGCAGAAGTTTGTTCTTGATGTGCTGAGACTTGGAGTCTGTTGGATTCAGATATCCTGCATTGTACCAGCTTCTAAGGTCGTGCCTGCACTAATGTGGAGGCTTCGTAGCTTTGAATGAAGCTTGTTTTTAACAGAGATGGCAAACTGTCCAGTTAATGGATTTATTCTGTTCTAACAGCTGAGGCCTTGGGGAGCACTGAGCCTAAAGCCGTTCCCTACCAGAAATTCGAGGTCCATTCTGCTGACCTCTACGTTGAAGGTCTGCCAGAGAACGTTCCCTTTAGGAGTCCATCCTGGTATGGGATCCCTCGCCTCGAAAAAATAATCCAAGTGGGCAACAGAATAAAATTTGTAATCAAAAGGTAAAAATTTGTTTTAATGCCTCATCTTTTTTTTTTTTAAAGAGGGTAAACGAACACCATTTGTGTAATCAGCCACTTGGTTTCATTCAGTCGCAAAGCATTCAGTCTTCGTTTGCCAAACAGGCACATGAAATGTTCTGCATTTTAAACTGAGGGTTTGCAATCCAGACAGGGTTTCTACAGTATTTTGGTAGCATGTTCACGAGTGTGAAATGCTCAACAGAAAGATCCCAGCTTTTCACTGTTATAAAAAGCATGCATTGCTTACGTTGTGTGAAGAAGGGGTAGATGATCTGCTTTCTGTTTGCAGGCCAGAGCTGCTAACTCCCAGTTCGCCTGAAGTTACTCAACCCGGGACAGACACACCAGGCAAGACAGGTGCTGTCTCTAAGGGGCATTGGTGTGGTCTCAAGGGATCGGTGTGGAAACTAATTTGGATCATTACAACATTTTTCAAGCAGTAATCTTTGTGATGCATGCCATGACGTGCTTTTTGTGAGGTTTGAACAGAATGCATTGGTCATCATGAAAATGGATGGGTGTCTGAATTGTAGTGCAGTCCTGCTATCTTTGAGGAGCTAGAATGGATCGTATGCACAGCCCTGGAGAGCTGGAGTTGTTATCCTGGTCTGATGCAAAGCTCTGGAGTCCCTTAGCATTTCACAGCTAATTTAGTTGGGCTTTTCTTCAAGCCTCTGTTAAGGAATTTTAATGACCTCGAAAGCACAAGTGCTTTTGAAATAGGAAAAGAATCCAGATTAATTTGGTGTGATATTTTTATTGTTATTTGCCTGAGACAACAGAATGCTCTTTTCTTGCTACAGAAGTTTATAATCCAGATCTTGATTTTTTTTAAGTGGAATCTACTTGTAGTATTAACACAGACTGAGATCCAGAGGTTCCTAGGCTTTTTCCCACACGTTTCTCTGGATAAGCAAGCTCTGACTTCAAGAAACAATTGTATTGAGTTCTCTGCAGAGAAAAAGATCATAGAATCATAGAATGGCTTGGGTTGGAGGGGACCTCAAGGATCATCTCGTTCCAGTCCCCCTGCTGTGGGCAGGGATGCTGACTGCTGGATCAAGCACCAGATCAGGTTGCCCAGAACATCATCCAACTTGGCCTTGAGTGCCCTCAGGGATGGGCATCTGCAATCTCTCTGTGAAAAACTTCCCCCTGACATCTAATCTAAATCTCTCCTCTTCTAGCTTTAAGCTGATGCCCCTTGTCCTATCACTGTCCACCTGTAGAAAAAGTTGTTTTCACTCCTGTATATGATCTCTCTTTAAATACTGGAATGCCATAAAGAGGTCACTGTGCAGCCTTCTCTACTCCAGGCTCAACGAGCCCAGCTCCCTCACCCTGTCTTTGTAAGAGAGTTGTTCCAGCCTCCTGATCAGCTTCGTAGTCCTCCTCTGGACTCTCTCCACAACCTCAACAACTTTCCTGTACTGGGAGCCCCGGGCCTGGACGCAGTACTCCAGATGGGGCCTCATGAGGGCAGGGCAAAGCAGAGGGGGCGGTCCCCTCCCTGCCTGCTGGCACCCTTCTGTTGGTGCAGCTCAGGGTACTCTTGGCCTTCTGGGCTGCAGGTGTGCACTGCTGGCTCACGTCAGCTTTTCCTCCAGCACTTCTCTGCAGAGCTCCTCTCAAGGACTTCTTCTCCCAGTCTGTGCACATATCCAGGCTTGCCCTGACCCAAGCTCGGTGTCAGCAGCAAACTTGCTGAGAGTGCACTTGTTTCCATCACCCATGCTATTGGTAAAGATGTCGAAGAGAACTGGTCCTCACATGGACCAGAACTGGGGACACCACTCCTGACCAGCCTCCACCTGGATGTAGAGCTGTTGACAGCAGCCCTCTGGCTGCAACCATCCATCCATTCCTTATCCACCAAATAGTCCAGCCTTCAAATCCATCTCTCTCCAATTTAGAGAGAAGGATGTGGTGTGGGACTGTATCAAAAGCCTTATGGGTTGGGCAGTCTGCTCTTAGTGAAGCCATGCTGGCTTTCTCAGATCACTTTATCATCTCACATGTGCCTTAACATCTCTTCCAGAAGGATCTGGCACTGTTTGCTAGAAAAGAAATGCATTTTCTGGCTGCTAGAGCATCCTTTGTTTTCTTCTTCATCTAAGCTACCAATGGTCAGCACTCCTATATTGACTTCTTTGTGACAAAAAACAGGATTGAAGATGATGTTTTTAAGCTAATAAAAATGTCCAGAAAAGCACCCTTTAAATCCGTGTCTTCTGTTCTAAAGGGTGTTATACTGGATTTAATTCTATCTTTGGAAACCCACTAGAATAATTCTTTCCTGCATCTGAAAGACATCCTGCTCTGAAAAACAAGTTCTCCCACATCAGATAATGTTGACATTTGTAACTACGTTTAAAGAGATTCTCCATTATATAAAGAGAATTCCATGTATCATTTAAGCTTCCATTAATAGTCATTACTTACTGCATGTCCTTGTCTACTCGCGTGCTTGTATGCTCATTGGGTTGAGAAGAAGTGTTCCAATATATCTCGTTATCTAGAATTGAATAATGCTCTATCTGTTGTTCTCAGCCAAAGAAGATTGGAACGTCAGGATCACAAAGCTAAGAAAGCAAGTGGAAGAGATATTTAATAAGAAATTTGGTAAGTGAGATCTTAAATTAACTGTTTTATGAAGCTGCTGTGTTTTAAAACTGTTCTGTAAAAGGTGTTTTCAGTTTTACTGTACTTAGACATCAGAAATGTGCTAGGAGGTATGGAAGTGTTGATTTCTCTTACATACTGTCCACTGACTCATCCCAATATTTACATTAATGACTCTATGACAACATCCTAGCCCTCAGTTCTTCCAGCTGTATGATGGAGAGGATAAGTGTATGGAAAGCTTTTGGATGTAAGAAGTTGCCAGAGGAAAATTTTAGATACAAATAGATAAGAGAGAGCTTAGATAAGAGATGCTATCTGTGGCACGATGGCCAAAGACCTCATTTGTAAATCTCCTACATAAAATAATAGAAGATCAGTGTACGTGTTTCTCTTGGTTGGTTGTTTTTGTTACCTCTGAGCAGAACAACTTCTGGAAGCCAAGCTTTGTAAAATCACTTGAGTTAGAATACCTCCCATTCAAGCGTACAAACTATTGTTAATCTTCATTTTCAGCTTTAGCTCTGGGGCTTTCAGAGGCAGTGAAAGTTCCCTATCCTGTGTTTGAATCAAACCCTGAGGACTTGTACGTGGAAGGCTTGCCAGAAGGGATTCCCTTCCGGAGTCCCACATGGTTTGGGATTCCACGCCTGGAAAGAATCGTCCGCGGGAGCAACAAGATCAAGTTTGTTGTTAAGAAGTAAGTTTGTAATTCGGTTACTTTCCCTCCTGATTTTGAAGTTGCTTCTTTTTCTTCTGAGGAAATCGAGGGCTTAAATTCCAGCTAAGTGCTGCTTCCCTGAAGCAGGAAGATGGTCTCATAAAAGCTTATAACTTCCTTAGGGAATTTGAGTGCATGATCTGTGTTTTGTGCATTGTGCATCTAGGGGGAAATGGCCCTGCACCTGGCAGCTTCATTCGTTTGTCTTTCCTCATTTTTGGTGTGTTTCGTAGAGTAGAATGTGTAGCTTTCTTTTCTGCTTATAGATGGAGAGTCACACATGCTTCTAGCAGAGCCTTATTGTGGAGAGGGGATGTTATGTGCGTCTGAATCTGACAGAATCCCATGAAATTTGGGATATTTTGCTGTATTGTTTTTCTTGCCCATGGAATTGAATTGTATTCTGTTCAATTTTTAGGCCTGAGCTTGTCGCCTCCTGTTTGCCACCAAGACTGGCTAGACAAATAAACAGTTAAGTATTATTTGCTGCCATAGGTTCATAAGCATTTGCTTTCTGCTTCCTTAGCAGACAGAAGTCTTTATGGTAGGAAAACATGGTGTTGCAAACAAAGGCATTACTTAAGGTGAACTAGCATGGTAGCCTCTGAATCTACTAGTATTAAGAAAAACTGCTTGAATGTAAGTATATTTCCTTTTTTTCCCTTCACTTAAGACTATTCCAGCAGAGAATATACTTTGCCCAAGTTCCACAACCTTTATTTTGCTGCTGTCTGAATGGTTCAGTTTTTACAGTGTAAGCTGCACTTAGTACAGATACAGGTTAGTCTGTTAGGATACGGTTTGGTTTTCTTGTTAGCTGTGCAAGCTGTACAGCATGGAGTGTTTGTGCATTACAGCTTATAATATCTTGGTTCCTAGCAGCAAGTCCAAAGAGCTCAAAAAGGTTACAAAGCCCTACAAGCAAGTTGCAGGTCTCGGAGATAGAAGTTACTGTTGAAGAAGGTAAGGAAGAAGTGTAATAAAATATTCTTACACCTTCCTGTTCTGTTCTTGTAATGGTTTTACTCTGTTAAGTTTTCATACCCTAGAACTGATTTCTGTCTGCACCTTGTGTAACAAACCCAGTGTCATTTCAGGGCTGTTGATACATTTCAGTACAGAAGAGGTTTTATTTTTCATTTCTGAATAATACTGGATTCTGTGCAGTGATGGTTATGTAAAATGTGTGAGTCTGACAGTTTGCTTGAGCCTTTTACTCCTGGCAGAGATGTGGGAACTGATGTGGTCCCGAGCAGAGAAATGGCAGATGTGAGCAATTGTCAAATGCTTAATTACAAGCCTAGAAGAAATTCTGACAGCTTTTTCTTTGATTCCAGTCTCGATTCAGAAGTTAAGCTTTCTCTGGTGATCAGGTTGGATGTGTTGTTCTTCTGTATGATGTATGCTTCTGCTCTCTGCATGTATGTAAGTGACGTCTTTCTTTACAGGTCCTAATAAAGCACAAACAGCAGATGTTCAAACTAATTCTCAAACCAATGGGTCCAGTATGAGTTCCAAGCCAAGAGGAAGAGATTTCTCTTTTGGTAAATACAATGGGAATTAGCATGGATGCGTTCCATTCGTATTGGTGTTGAAAAATCTGGTGGTTTCGTATCAGAGAGGTTTTGAATTCATTCACAGACTTCTTGTTTTCACATACACTCAGTGCTCAGTCATCAGTAGTGATGTGCATCAGAGGAACCCTGGATGATGTTTGGAGAATGCTGTTCAAATGCATCACGGGTCCATTAAGATCTTATTGACCTTCAGAATTAAACCCTTGAGCCTTGTGCTGCTCTGTCATGTCGCAGTGCTGCAGACTCTTGATGGGTTGGCTGTCTGGTGCACGGTGCCACGAGGCTGCTTTAACAGAGCTGAGATCTTACACTGTGCATAAGCTTAATCAGCCCTCAGTGATCCTGAAGTGTTGAGCCTCTCTGTGAGATGTACGTGAGCGGTATGTAAGACATGGGCAGATCTGAACTATGGTTAGTAAGCCATGCTCTGACAGAGCTGATTTTGTGAGATCTCTGCTTTGGACCTCTCCAGTGCTACCAATTCCATAGAACCAGTATAGTTGAGGCAAGGCTGCAAGTGACACAGTTGGGCACGTGTCACTGAATGTATGAAGAGCTTTCTGCTACTATTTGACTGTTGGCTCAGATGAGTAGTTTCTTGCCTGATATTGTAAATTTGGATCACTCCTGCATTAATTTCAATTTCAGTGCACTTGCTTTGTGTAGTAACAGTGTTTTCCAAAGCTTTAGCAAAGTGAGGATTCTCGTGGCTTTAGGTTTAGGCTGCAGCAGAACCTTTTAGGGCCATTTGCAGAATGAAAGCCATTTTGTTCTTTTTAATGTCACAGTAAATTGGTTAGCAAGCATAATAATTTATTAGGCAGCTTTAAAGATATTCTTCAAGGATTGATTCACCGTGTGAGTGTTGATTTAATCATTCCCATTTTCTCCTGACAGAGGCGTGGAATGCCAAAATTACTGACCTAAAGCAGAAAGTTGAAAATCTTTTTAATGAAAAATGTGGTAAGTTTGTTAATTTCTTATCACTGAGATGTCTTTCTAATGAGCACACAGTTAGATGTGTGACAGATGTGTTCACACAGTTCTTCCCAAGGTCCTACACTCCCTGCATGCTGTAGGAGTCTCTCCCTTGAGTTCATTCTCACATAGGGCAATTGCAGTTCTGTGTCACGTTTCCTCTAGTTACTTGGGTTTGGAAATGGAGAAGTTGTGGTTTGATTACTGCTGCTTTAATGACCCAGAGAAATGGTGATTCCACTTCCTGCCACTCTTTAAGCGTTTCTCACTCTGATTATGAGTGGGAGTTTGTATGACTGGAGCCTCTGCATGGTTCTGTATGTTCTATAGAGTTGTGTGCCCAATCAGTTCCCACTGTTTCTTCTGAAGTCATTGTGGGAAGCTGAGTAGATACACATACATACATACATACATATATATATATTGAACCATCTCCTCCAATAATTGTAGTGAGACAGCCATTACTCCTGCAAGTGCAGTTTTTGGAACAAGAACACCAGTGTCAGCTGCCATTGGTGCAAACAGAGACAAACGTGTTGTGTATAACGAAGTGGAGTACAACTAATAGCCTTACATGCAGGCCAAGCCAGTGGCATAAGCTGTCTAATGTTTTCAGCTGCTAATTGTAATCTGGTTCACTGGCTGAAGATGAGTTAGGTTGGTGATTATTTTTCTTCTTGCCTACTCATAGCCATCACCAAGAAAAGCAAAGCCTGCTGCTTCCACTTAGCCTAGTGCATGTGTGCCAGCTGTGATAAGCTGTTGATACCCGAGGCGTTCTCCTTTCTACGAGCACAGCAGTTGTCTAGCTGCTGGATTATTGGCTCTGTTGTGTTTCAGGGGAAGCACTGGGGCTGAGCGAGCCGGTGAAGGTACCGTTTGCATTGTTCGAATCCTTCCCGGAGGTTTTCTATGTGGAAGGCCTACCAGATGGAGTGCCATTCCGACGACCTTCTACTTTTGGAATTCCAAGGCTAGAGAAGATTCTGAGAAACAAATCTAAGATAAAATTCATTATTAAGAAGTAAGAGTCCAGCGTGTCTCCGGTAATCCGCTCCTTTAGAAATGAATTGTACACTGAAGAATAAACTCTGTGATGCCGAGTTGCTGAATTACTCTCTCACCTGTCTAAAAAACACACTGGGGTATCTTAGTAAATGAGTAAACGATTAGAAAGCTCTTGTGGAGGTGGAGTGAGATATAGTCATTTCCTTCTGCTCTGGAAGACTCGCGACCTGTTTAGGTCAGAAGAGCAAGTCCAGGTTCCTTAGCCCATTTCAGTGTTTGTATCACTTGTTTTTTTCCTTCCAGTACCTAAGGGGACCTACAGGAAAGCTGGGGAGGGGCCTTTTATAAGGGCAGGTGGCGAAAGGATAAGGACAAATGGTTTTAAACTGGAAGAGGGTAGCTTCAGACTAGATAATAGGAAGAAATCCTTTACTGTGAGGGTGGTGAGACGCTGGAGCAGGTCGTCCAGTGAGGTTGTGGATGCCCCTCCCTGGAAGCATTCCAGGCCAGGTTGGGTGGGCTGTGAGCAAGCTGGTCTAGAGGGGGGGTGACCCTGCCTACTGCAGGGAGTTGGAACAAGATGATCTTAAAGGTCCCTTCCAACCCAAGCCATTCTATGATTCTGTGTAGTTCCTATTGCATGGGGCACTTATGAGTTAGCCAGAGCAAGAACTTAATAGCAGTCTGCTGAGGGCTGAAAAATGGCGATGCATACGTTGGGGTGTTGTACGAATTGGTTTTACTCATCTAGGATGGCTTTAGATAGCCATGTGCCAGCGTGGAAACAAGCAGGGGAAGTGCGGAGGTCTTTGTCTGTCTGGCCTAGAGGATTATAGCATTTATGATATCAGACAGTTCCTGTCTTTAAAAAATAACCACTGGGATATGGCATTTTCTTTAATGTTGCTGAAGTAACTGTATTGTTGCACATGAAATGTTCAATCTGTTTGCAGGCCTGAGATGTTTGAGGCGGCAGTGAAGGAGAGTTCTGCTAAGAGTCCTCAGAGTGAGTTCTGCACCTGCTTAATGCCCTACATCAGTCTGTTTCAAGGATTGAATGCAAATGAGGAATGCTCTTGGTGCTGCTGAATCCCTGAAAGGTTCACTCTATGCTGTGGTTGGTAGTTTGCCCTTAAGATGCAGGGAAGTTGTTATCCAGGCTGAATTTGAGGCCCAGCCTGAAGCCCTGTGCCACTGGCCTGCACGCATAGCAGCTCTCTCTACTTTCCAAACGATTTGGAATATAGCTTTAGCAAGGGTGTATTAACACTTTGTGTTATCCACAGTAAAATATTCATGTCTGAGAGAGTTTTACTACCTTTCATCGAAGTACAACAAGTGATGTACAATCTGTAGAAGTAATTCTGGTCTTAGATTAATTGCTGCTGATACATAGCTCATTTTAAATGACAAGTTCTCCATGGATTGTGTGCAGATAGCTGGTAGAACATCGTGTCAGCAGAGGCAGATCATGGATTGAATGTTTTGAGTCGTTGTTAACTGTTATTCTGAGTCTGGACCGTGTGGCTCAAAATACAACTGCAGGGGAATTATTCTGTGAATGCATTTTGGAAACGAGATTGAGTGTGCTTGGAAAGCTTTGCAAATATCTGCTGTTTTGCCTTATTTCCTTTATATCTGACATTCGAGATGCATGGTTCTCTACAGCTGTGTTTTCAATGAACTCTCTCACTTTCAGGAAAAAATAATCCATCCACCACAGCCAATACAGCAAGCACCACAGCAAACACAGCAGCGAGCACAGCAGCGGGAGTTGAAGATCTTAACATCATTCAAGTAACTTTGCTAGGTGTGCATAACCTGATTTCACTTTGTACTCCTTGTATGGCAGTCTTCGTGGTATTTCTTTCATCTCATGTTTTCCTACAGCCTGGGCAGCTGACTGAAACACAAGGACAGTCAAGAAAGAGCATCATTTAGCATCTTGTTTTTCCGAGGTGTTAAATGTTTTCTTTTATGAATATGGGTGTCTGTTTGGTGATGTGTCTGGAATATTCTTGATCCAGCCCTTGAGTTGAGAAGTATCCTTATTTTTCCCTTTTTTTCCCTCTTTAAATAAATTAAATACTGGTTGCCAACTTTCTTGGCAACCTCAAGAGATCTGATCTTGGGCTTAACTGATTAACCATGCAGACTGAACTGTTTTCTCTTGAACAACACTGACTGCTTTCTCAAGCATGCATTACATTCATTAGGAAGGAGCTACATTGCATGCTATGGCTATTGGTTGAATCTCACTTTGCTTTTATGTTTCCCCCACCATTATATGTACTGTAAGCAAGTAAATACAGTTTGTGTTTTCAGGTGAAGCTTACAAAGCCACCTCTAGATAGCAAATCTTACGTTGTTCATGTAAATACAATTCTGTGGTACTGTCAAAAGTAGGAACAAAGAGTGTGTTTTCAAACTTCAGGGAAGAAAAGTCTGCTTAACTCTCATGCTTTTCTAACTATTTATTTCAGATGATGAGAGTGAACGACTTTCAAAGGTGGAGAAGGCCAGGCAACTGAGAGAGCAGGTGAATGAGCTCTTCAGCAGGAAATTCGGTGAGTGCTTCTTAACTTCCCCTTCTGACATAGGTGTGAATGGAGCTAATGCTCTTGTGGATGTTGCTGAATCATTGTTTGTGGTGTGTATCATCACTGAAATGAAATGAACAAATTTGAGAATGGTGTGTGAAAGTTGTGCTCTGACTTCCAGAAGAGCCTTTGATAATGGAAGTGGGCTGTTGGGTATTTTGAACTAAAAAGTCTCAGCAGTGCACGTAGCTTTATGTTCTCCCACATCCTATTTCCTTCTGTGTCTACATGGACAGAATATTTATTTTGCTTGCAAACCATGGTTCTTCTCACAGCTCCACAGTCTCAAGCAATTTATACTTGAAATCAGGGTAATTTTTAAAGTACAACTTCCAGTTTTCTTTACTTTACAGTGTAATTGCACTGTACAACAGTCATCACCTGGGTTTCTTTATCTGCAATTCCTTTGCTAGTGCTGTGTTGAATTGGTTTTCTGTGGGTGTTGAGGAAATGCTTTCTTTTCCTTCACTTTATTTCCTTAGATAGCCTGGTCTTTAGAAAAAAGGGAGTCTGGGTTCTTTATGTGGGAGCTGTCAGAGCAGGGTTTGAAACTAATGATCTTGCAGCAGCGTTCATGAGTGCAATCCAGAACACCACTTCTAACACTAATGATTTAATCATCAAGAAGATTTTCATTTTCAGACGTGATAGAAAGCTTGTATTTGCATTTAGTTTCTTAATTAACTGTGTTCTCTTTCTTCAGTGTGATCATAAATATGTGAACTTGAAAACAAACATGACCTCTCTCGTTTAGGTGAAGCCATCGGTATGAATTTTCCTGTGAAAGTCCCTTACAGAAAAATCACCATCAACCCTGGCTGCGTGGTGGTGGATGGGATGCCTCCTGGCGTGTCGTTTAAAGCTCCCAGTTACCTGGAGATCAGCTCCATGAGGAAGATTTTGGAATCATCAGAGTTCATCAAATTTACTGTCATCCGGTATGTAGCTGCCGTGGATTAGATGGCATGAATGTGAGGACAGCCATGTAGCTTGTGTAAATTCTCACTGCAAGAGGAGAAGTTGCAGGGCCTCTTTCAGGAGTGGGAGATATGGCTCTTTGGGTTAGCAGTGTGTCAGATCTGATGAAGCCCAGATGTTGGTAGCAGTATGACCAAGGGTGTATTATTAATATTGTATATTAAGGCAGGCTGTCTTCTCAGATGCTATCTTACTCATTTTATGTACTGCAGTGCTAAAGTGCTGTGGGCTCTGCTGTCCCATTTATAAGATCAAGCTTGGAGACAGTTCCCTGCTGCAAAACTTGTATGTGTATATGTGTATATGCACACACACATCTATGCAAAGGGTATTTGTGTGCATGAAGCAGAACAGGTGAAATACTGGAATCACACTCAGGAGGACTTCAGGAACTGAAAACAAAGATTAAAGCTTCTGTAACTCATGAAATGTCAGTCTGCTCCACAGGTATCTGAAAGCTTTGGTCTCTATGGAGAGAGAGAGAGAGAGAGAGAGAGAGAGAGAGAGAGAGAGAGACTACTTAAATATAACTTCACTTAAAGCTGTCTAAATTCTCAACCCTTGACCGTTAAGCACCCAGGAGGTGCTATGATAGTACCTCCTGTTCTGTTCCACTTTCTGTTAGCAGTTGGTAGCAGAGCTCACAGCTTTTAGGTGAGGATGCCTCAGGAGGGAGATCCCACACAGCGTGCTGCAGAATCAGCATGGTGTGTTCCTTCTGTTTGTTTTTCTTACAGGCCATTTCCAGGACTTGTGATGAACAACCGTAAGTAATCTCTGTGACACTGAGAGCAGATGTGATTTTTTAACTTACCAAGATCAGTTTTCTACACATTGACTTTGTGGAATGTGAAATGAACATGAGAGCAGTGTGCTCAGTGCCTAAAATTGGCATTATCTTTGATAAGACAACACAGAGCACTCATTTTGTATTTTCCAGCTGCAGAGTCCCAAAGAGATTTAGGACCCTGACTGTGCAACAGACTTTCATGGCAGTGTCTACATTTTCGGTTTGAATCCACCATAGTAGCAGTTAATAAGCAAGAGTTAAGTTGATAAACAGCTTTAGAGCAGCTGCAGAACTGTGTCCCACTAAAAAGTCCTGCATTCTGCTGAAGCTGTAAGAGTTGAGAGAGGCAGAGTGCAATTACCAGTTTGTTGCATTGCATGTTAGCTCAAATTTGGTTTGATAAAACAAGTCTTAGTATTTCCAGTTGCTTACAATAATTGTGACCTTATTTTTTAACATCTTATTTAAAGAAAAAGCAAGCAGCAGAACACTGTTGTTACAGGTGACCCTTGTGTTGTATTCTTTCAGAGCCATTGTGGCCAAATAACCTGCTGTCAGTAGTTTGGCCTTACCCAGCCTCAGCCTTAGCAACCCAGTACTCATTCGTTTCCATCCAGCCACAAGTGTCTTATTCTGGCTGACGTACTGAGGTCTGTGAATGGCAAGGACAGGGTGTTCTCAGGAAGGTGCTGTAATTGGGAGCTCATACCCATCCTGGGCACACCTCCTTAGGTGGGTAAGAGATCCCTTTGCAGGAGGGAGCACTTCAGGCAGATGAACGTTTGGTGACTTTGCCAGAGGACTGAATGAGAAATGAAGGAATCCATTAAACTGTTGTCATAGTTTTCAGTGTTTGCTGGGACTGCTGCTAGCCAATTAACTGAGGAAGAACAGCAGGTATGGGATCATCTGCCATCACCTGGGCAGGAAATTGGTCACTGATGTGTGACTTTCGTGCAGTATCTGTGTCAGTTAATTATGATCAGAATGAACTGATATTGATATTGGAGTGAATTATTGTTAGCCCCTGAGCCTACTTGTAGATATGGTACATTCCTGCTTGGGGGAACGTATGAGAAATTACTAGGAAATTGTAGGCGCTTGCAGGCAAGACTGGGGATGCTTTTTTCTGAAACAAAAACTAGTGATCTGTGGCTCAAATAGTAACCTTGTAATGCAACAAGTTTCAGGATTTGCAGATACCAGAGGTAGAATTGCCCTTGTGTTACACGTGGGACCGTTTCTGTTGTAAAGTTAATGATGGTCATGTCTGATCTTAGAGCTGATGGAGAAAGCTGGAGCAGAAGCACCACCAACAGCAGCAGCAGCAGCACTAGCAGGTGATGCAGTGTGACACGTGTCCTTGCAGAAGGGGTGGGCTGTGGAGTTCTAGATGCTATTGGCAGATGATATCAGTAGTCACGGCCTGGGTATGCACTGCTTGTGATGAGCCGTTTTATTTTGACAGATGGTATGCAATGATGACATTTATAGCCATTAAATATTAACAAGTTAATGGAAAGAAGCATTGCTTCCTTCAAGCTATGTCACTGGCACGTTCCTTAATTTGATTTTTGCAGATGATGGGTGAGCTGAAAGGAAGGATCAGCAGGGGCAATATATAAAGGCAATTCCATGTCTGTTTATCGGTGTCTGCTTAACTCAGAGTGTGTGTCTGTGCCTGATCGATGCTCAGCCAAGTTAAGTTCGCCTGCAAAATGTGTGAGAACCCAGAAGAGGGTCTGGATGGAATTTCTATCCACTAAACAGCACCGAAAGCCCTGTTAGATTGTATCTGGCCTGCACTCACGTGACCCTTTTTAATCTGAATTGAGAATTTTGTTCAGTGCTGGGAGCTGCTGAAGTAAATCGTGTAGTTGAACCACTTCCTTTTGACCCAGTGTTTCATAATGCCCACAGGCCCTTCAGAAGCGTGTATCTCAAGTTGCCAATAGCCTTCTGCTATTGACTGAACAGAGAGAGAACATTTAATAAGCATTCCAAGAGTAAGGGGCTCTTCTGAGGTAACAGAAGGGAAGCTGCTCCCTCCTCTGCTTCTGTTGGGAAGAGGTGGCAGGGAGAAGAATGTCTGTTTCTGCTGGGTGAACTCCGTCCTTAGCTCATCTGCACTGTTAAAAAGGTTCTGTGGCTTCCCCAGCAGCTGTCAGTCTCTGAGCCATCGGCACAGACTGTAGAAAAACCATTATGGAAATCAAATGTGCTTTTTGCCCTCTACTCCGCAGCTTCCCCCTCCCCACCAAAACACACGTGCTCACCACTGAGGACCAAATAACCAGAAGTGGTGTGATGTATGTTTGAAATCCAGACTTACATTTAAGTGGTTTCAATTAAGCTGATGCGAGCCTGATGTATGCTGTGCAGGTATGCATTGTTTTGCTGGAGCTCAGTGATGCCCCACGCTCTGAGGAGAATGTTAATGTAATACAGTGAATGTTTGAATGCTTTTTATGGTTTGCTATAGAGTGGATGGCAAGCTACAGACCTTTATCTCAGACAGAAGTATTTGTGTGAGTCTAAGAGGGAAAAAATGAGGCTTTTTCTTCTTATTTCAGGGAAAACTCAATTTTCCTAACTTTTGCTAAGACAATTATCTGTTTCATACCCTGGAAACGACATGCAAATGACATGTATATTCATTTGACTTTGTTTTTCATTTAAGAGCCAGCTGAACCAAGGCAGACAGAGGTATCTTCAGGAGGTGAGTGTCTGTCTTCAGCTATATCAACAAGTATTTTAAAGTCATAGAATCACAGAATGGCCTGGGTTGAAAAGGACCACAGTGCTCATCCAGTTCCAACCCCCTGCTATGTGCAGGGTCGCCAACCAGCAGACCAGGCTGCCCAGAGCCACATCCAGCCTGGCCTTGAATGCCTCCAGGGATGGGGCATCCACAGCCTCCTTGGGCAACCTGTTCAGTGTATCACCACCCTCTGTGTGAAAAACTTCCTCCTAAAGTCATTTTGAACAAAGCTCCATCTTTCTTTTTAAAGACACATCAATCTGAACAACAAGAAGAGGCATTTCTTGGTTCCCTGGACATTTTTTCATCTGTTTTAATATCGTGCTGCATCACGTGGAAGATGCTCTGCAGCAAAAGTTATTATTCAGATAATTGTACAAGAGTTTTATGAATTGCTGTTTTTGGTGGGTGAGTCATGACTATATATAGGCTGTGAGGGATTGCTCATATCCTGAGTGAGCATCCAGTTATTCCATGCAGTCATTTTGACAGTTTATGCAAGTGAACGATTGCCATCATCAGGAAATTGGAGCTCTGTATTGGCCTGAGTTTACTCGCAGGGTTTGCTGGGGGAGTTGTGGAGCTCTGGAAGAAAAAGAAGTGTGGAGAGCAGAGCTGCCACATGGCCAGCAGCACTGGGATGGAGGTGGCTGTGCATCACCGCTTTGCATCTTAGAGCTCACATCTTGAGTTCGTTCTCTAATCCTTCTTGGACTCTCTGAAAGAGAGAGCTGCAAACTGCAGCGCTTCAGTTCCTCTGTGTCCTTTCCTGGGAGATGTCCTTTCTCATTTCCATTGCTCGTGGTTTCTGAAAGCTGAAACATCAAATCACAGAACCACAGAATCGTGGGGGTTGGAAGGGACCTCCAGAGATCATCGAGTCCAACCCCCTGCCAAAGCAGGTTCCCTACAGCAGGTCGCACAGGTGGGCGTCCAGGCGGGCCTGGAATATCTCCAGAGAAGGAGACTCCACAGCTCCCTGGGCAGCCTGTTCCAGTGCTCCGTCACCTCACCGTAAAGAAGTTACAGATGTCTTTGTGCTGCCAAAACGGGTGGGATCACTGAACCTGTTAGGTGGAGTGGGCCTGTTCCTGAGTATCCCTCGTGCAGGGGAGGCTTTAATGTGATTCTTTTGAAGAAATAGACAAATGTGTTTTTGGATTTGTCATCCAAAGCTGCAGTCAGGTCCGGCTACCAGAGAAATGATGTTGAGAAAAGGTGTGTTGCTGTTAAAGAGCACGCTGTCCCATCAGAGCTAGGCTGGGATCAAGCATCATGTGCTGAGACAGCTTAGCTTTGCTGTGATGAATTACTCTAGCCCTGAACCTTGCAAACAGCTTCAGTAAAAAACCAATTTTCTTTCAACATCACACTCTCTGTTTATAAAAAGAACAAAATCAGGCTCCAGGACATACAGGCAGTGCTATAAAGACATGAGATTGCTTTGATTTACCTCCCAGCATCCCTAAGAACGAGAAGAGCAAAGATTTTCTAATGAAGTCTCTTGGAAATGAAAAATATCGCATGAAAAGTTGATGAATGCTTTAGCCAACAAGATGAAATTTCTCTCTCTTTTTTAACATCTAATAATGCCTTCCTGTGTGGTACTGAGGAGCAGGAACTGTGTGGTTGGAGAAGAAAAATTAGCTAAGGTCAAGATTTATTTTGCGTGGATTGAAATGTAATAATGGTCTGTGTGTGGCTGGGGAGAGCAGCAGTTCTACAGATGAGAATCAAACGTGAGAAACGGGCAGCGCTGTGAAAACAAGCCTGTGCATTGAACGTTAATTTGTTAACCAGAGGGCAGGACTTGAGCAGAAGGGTGTGTGGTCAGATGTTGTTAGCTGGCTTTGGAAGACAGTTCAGTTCATTCATTTGTTCATTGCTTTTCTCCTTTCTCAGCAGATGTTACAGAAACAGAAGAAAGTTGTCAAATAAAGCAAGAGCCAGACCCAACGTGGTAGAGCTCATCCCTACTGCGGTAATAGCATTTTGTGGTTCTGGGAGTGCCAAGGAGTAAACACTGCTCAAGGAATAATGCTTTTATAGTGTAGGGTGGGGAGAAGAGGGCTAAATTGAATGCCAGAAGGTGCCAGTCCTTCACTTCTGAATTATTTTGTCTTAGTTCTCTTCTGTGTAGAAGGTTTTCACTACCCTACCAGAATGCAGCGTGAAGGTACTGTGTTCACATTTGTGAGGGAGTCATTCCAAGGGAGATCTGGGCTGCATCATAGCCTGTGAGTAAAAATAGGAGATGGTGATTACGTACCTCAGAGGCAGAGTAAATGAAAGCTTGGGGAATTCGTGCTTGCAAAGAGCTCTGACATGGCTGGTGAAAGAGCGTGTTTATTCTTGGTAAGGTTTATACTGTTTCCACATTGTACTTGGGCAGGAGGGCTCTTCACTTACATTGAAATATTGCCTAAGCCTGAGACATTGGCCAGAAAGTTAGCTACATTTTGATGACAAACTGACTTCCTTCAGGACCATTGTGTTCATCACAGAGAAGATTCTGTATGCTATTCCAGCCTGAGGGCACAGACAGGTGATCAGCAAATCCGAGCTCTGGCTGTTCACCATTACTATCTGCTGGCCTAAGCAGATGCCTGCCAGTGCAGCTTGCCAGCTCCCGTGGAGCAGTGGCTGGGGGAGCCTGGGGATTTCACTCCTGGCAGCATCTGGCTTTTTGGAGACAAGGACAGCCAAAGCCATGGCCCTCTGTCAGTGCAGCATGAACACTGACTGATGGAGGAAATGATGTGCCCTAACTGATGTCATGCATCTGTTGTTGGTAGTTCTAGCACTCACATGACGGTTGTGTATATATGAACATCCCAGTTGATGGGTTTCACCTTGGAGAAAGTAGGTTTGTTCTCTTGCTGATGCTCTTCCACTTCCCTTGGGATATGAAACAAGCTTTGTGGGCACCCAGGCACAAATTAGCTCTGTGAAGCACTTCCAGCACATCTCAGGGCTCTGACAGAAGGATAGAAGTCACACAGAGAAGTGGCAGAACCCACATCCTCGGTGGATGTTAAGATCTGTCAACACCAGGGCTAAGCCAGACTGCTGTGAGCTGCAGTCTTTTGGGAGCGAGGCTGGACTGTATGACTTGCAGAGCTTCTCTCTCTATATATATATAAAATAAATCATCGACTAGCTAAAGAATGTGTATTAAGGCAAATATTCCATCTAAATTCATACAGGAAGCACTCAAGCACGCATGTAATCCCACTGATGAAGAGCAGTGTTCACCTTCCACGTGGTCTTTAATTCTAAGCCTGAAGAACTCAAGGCAGTGCAGCCTACAAGTATTCGTAGTACGCCATAGATCAGCAATGAAACTAACTCACTTCTGTTTTACTTCTGTCTAGCCAGAAGCACCCAGAGATGAGAAGAGCTTGCCGGGACTGTGCTGAGCTGTGTAATATAACTGTATAAGAGAAGTACCTTCTATACAAACCCTTTTGTACTTTGAGATAGAAATGTCTACTTTTTCAGCAGGTCTGTGAATTGACTTAATGCAAAGAATGACTGCAGATTTGGAACGGCTGGTTTGACTCTGGAATATGTTACAAGGACTAAATTTGTTGCAGCAATACTGGGGAGATGACAAGGATTCAAACGAACGGGGACTTGACAGAGGCCATCTGCATTTCCCAATACAGCTGAATTCCACTGTGCCTGAATGTATCTCAGCTTCTGTAATGAGGAAACAGTGCGAGTAGTTCAGTTTGCTAGTTTTACTTTGGAGAAAACAGATCACTGATTGTTTGGTTCTTACTCCTTTCATGGCTATTGGTCAATGGTATGTGTATATTTGCACTAATTTTTCCTACATCTGCCACAACTCTCGTGTTTTTCATAAATAAAAGGTGAACTGGTTCACTTGACTGTTAGTATGCATTAATGAGATGGACGGCATATCAGTCTGTGGACTGGGAACCCATTTAAATTTAACCCTTTTAGAGTTTGCTCCATTAACTGGAAGTAATAAGTGCGTGTTTTATCAGTGTCACGTGGGATTTGTAGGATGGGTCTGCTCTGGCAGCCCTAATTTAGGCAAAGCTCAGTGGACCTGAGTGAGAGCTTTTCTCCTGCTGTGGTAATGCCCTGCTGTTCATCCAGAACTACCTACAGAATCCTGCACCACGAGCTGCTGTAAGCCCTAATGTGTCACAACTTCAATCCCCCGTAGTCCTGTTTATGCCCCACATCATGTGAGAGTCTCGTATTCATTTCTTGAAGTTTCACAACCCGTGAGAGCTGTAAAATTCTGGCTGTATGGTAATCTCTATAGAGAAGATGCAGACTATTGTAAAGGTTTCTCTTGGCATGAGGTTGGGATGGCTGCATTTTGCACAAATGCTCCACCTTATTCCCTCATTAAGAAATAAAGATATTTCTGATGGTTTTTTGTGACTGTCCATATATGTTCATATATAACGTTCTAGGCAGGTAGAATATGCTACAGCATAGATACTACAGTGAAGAACTGAGTTCCTGTCACACCCTTTGGACAAGGAAAGCAGCACTGTGTGGTGCATCTCCAAGGACAATTTTGAAGGCTTGTGTGCAGTTGGGTGTAGTGTCTGTCCCAAGGAACACTCAGCAGGAGGAACTCTCAGCAGGCAGGTTCAGAGCAGCACACGCTCTCATTGTGAGGCAAGGGGAGGGCTGTAGCTCACACGATTGCTGGCACGATTGCTCCGTGTAGGTCCAGGTGCTCCTGCTTTGTGGTGTTTGGAGGCGTTGTAAGTATGTGGATGTCGTGGTGGTGGCAGCAGGGGCAGGGATAGCTCCGTGCTGAACCATTTTGGAAGTGCTGGCAGCAGGTGGTGATGGATGCAGTGCTGCCTTGGCACGCTGCTGTGTGAGCTCCACGTCAGTGAGCCCATTGGATTTCTTTACCTGGTGACTCTCACCATGTGGGCACTGTCCCAGCTCATCACCACTGACACATTTCACTTCAATGGACCTCCATAAATAGCTTGTTACAGAATGACGGCCAGTTTCACGATTGCTGCCAGAAGTTTTTAGAGTGGGGAAATGAGCTAACAGCTTTTCATGGGTTTTCAGCTTCCCTTTTTGTAAGAGCGGAAGGGAGGGCCACCCCTCCTTCACTATCACTGCCATTAGGGGAGCGCCCCTTGCACGTCTGCCCAGTGGGGCTCTGTGTTGCTCATATGGAGTTGGTGCTAACATGAGTTGAGTGAGGCATCGTAATGAAGGAACTGTAAAAATAGCTCTGGCTGCTGCCTGTCGCGGACGTCCTGTAAATGTATCACACACTCAGCATATGAGAGCTTGAAAAAACGAAGTGAAAACTGATGACAGTGGTTTTACTGGAAGTGCTGGAGGTTGAGATTGGGTCCGTCCCTATGGGGGCTCACATTAGTGCTGGGGTGCACATCAGCAGTCAGCATTGATGGCCCTTTTGGTCTCGGGCATTTTGAGTTGTAAGCAGTAGGGATAAATCAAACTGATAAAATAATTGCACTGATATTTATACTTTCCAAATACCAATTTTATATTGAAAATGATCTATATATATAGTAGGCAGCAGACTTTTAAGATGTTGACCATGTATGAAAATCTCATTCATTTCTGAACTAGTAATACATAAGGTGTTCTACTCTTTGGGCACTGAGTGATAGTGCCCTAAAAAGCCTTGGCTGTACTGATAAATGAGGAAATAAATACAATTGCAACACCTTACCAGAGCTCTGAATGTTTTCTTTCTTCCAGCAGAGAACCCTGGGGGTAATGAAGTGCCAGAGGAGCGTCTGTCTGAACACACAGCCTGTCCTGCTCCGTGAGCCAGTTTCTCTCCTAGAGAGCAGTTTGGTTGCAGGCAGTGTAGGACTCCCTCAGGTAGGCACCCTCGTCTCACCGCAGCAACAACTGGGTGTCAGATGAGGTCCAGCACAGTCCTTTGGTGCTGTTTGTGGGTGCAACGCCGTAGAGAAGGAGACAGTCCATTCTCCCAAGGAGCTTCAGACATCCAGTGCTTCCTCTTCGGTGCCCTTCTTGATCATATAAACCCCGTCAGTTTGTGCTTTCCCTAGATGAGGTGTGCAGTGCTGGGGAGCGCTGCTGCTCCCGGCACTTGAGGCCAGTGGCAGTTCTCAGCATCTCTCAGGCATCAGGTGCTGCCTTCAGGTGCCAGCCTTGCTTTCCATAAACATGAATGCTCTGACGAACTCCATAAATCAGCTTTATGTCTCAGCTGGGCCGTTACTCTTCCAAGAATTTTCTTCTGAATGACGTTTCTTCCTATCTAGGAATTGTTGGGCAATTAGTGGGAGCACTAATCAGCGCATCATACCGAGCATCACGCTGAGTTACGCCCTGCATTGCATTATAAACTAACCTGGTGCCAGCAGTAGGACCTAAAACCTCCATTTCACTTCTCGCATTACAAGCTGAAAAATGAGGAAATAGAAAGCAACATGTGCACTATTTCCAGCGATGCACTGCCTGTAACTCAGTTTTAGTACAACCCTAATTAAGGAATGAGCTTTCGTAAAAACGTTACTGCATATAAAGAAGCAGTCTGGCTATTAGCAGAATGCAAACAGCTCGGGGTGGGTTTTTTTTCATGTATGACTTGTTGCTTCATGTTGCCTCACTTATAGGGAAGTCCCCACCTTAAAGTCAAGAAGAAACGTTTGTTTGACCCATATGTGTTACCTCAACAGCTGCAGCATCCCATGCCTGGGGTTGGGGGGAAAGTTGCTGAGTTTCATCTCTTCGATGCAGCCATAGCAAACCTTGCCTGGCTCAGGGCCGCCGGTGGAGGGGGTCAGCCCCTTGATGGCAGCTTTCTGGGGATGCTGCAGGTGATGCAAAGGCAGGGCCCAGCCTGTTTGCAACCTGTCCCGCCTGCTTCCCCGGGGGGATGGTGCCGCTGTCCCTGGTCTCAGGGAACACACTGGGCGCTTCGTGCAGCGCATTCAGCTCTGCAGAAGGAGTGAGTCCAGCCTCCTGCTCCCATTGCCTTTGTCAATGCGCTTGTCCTGCCCTCAGTGCTGCAGAATGGGCATTGCAGCTCCTGTGCCATCCCAGGGCGGTGTCACCTGGCTGCTGGGGCTGGGGGCTGCGCTGCCTCCAGCGAGGGGTGGGCTGGGGCTGGGCTGCAGCAGGAAGTAGCGGCTCAATACAAACCACAGCGGGTGAACAGTTACAGACATGATTGCAGCACAGCTTCCGTTTTCCTGGGGCTTTTAACAGTGAAACAGCGCAAGGCGAAGGCAGAGGGGAGCAGAGTGCAGGGAGGCAGCAGCACAGAGCCGAGTGGGAGCAGCTATGGGGGACGCCTTCATCCGGCACATCGAGCTGCTGGGCTACGAGAAGAGGTTCTTCCCCAGCCAACACTATGTAAGTGCACAGCAAGCAGCCGATGGCTGGCTGGGGCAAAAGCCTGGCCAATGTATTTCTTGAGATAGCTGTGATTAAGGGTTTAAGAGCATCCCTTTGTGGAGCTGGGGGTCGTGGGGATGGCACGGGCTGGAAGCAGCCAGAGGATGAGGGGTTTGGGGTCCTGGCCACGTGCCGAGCTGCAGCACTCTGCTCCGCCCCCAGGTCTACATGTTCCTGGTGAAGTGGAACGACCTCTCCGAAAAGCTCATCTACCGCCGGTTCACCGAGATTTACGAGTTCCATGTGAGCAGCCCCAGGGAGACACCACCCCCCATCCAGGGTCGGGCAAGGAGGCAAAAGCAGATAGCTGATTTGAGCTGGAACTGCCCCCAAACAAACCTGGCTCAAAGGAGGCTCCTGGGTCCCCGTGTTTACATCTCCTTCGTCCCAGGAATGGGGAGCCCAGTGCCCCCCAGGGAGGTTTCTCCTGGCACTGGGTTGCAGGGTGCAGCTGGGAGGGGTGAGCTGTGGGTGTGGTGGAGGGGTCCCCGTTCTCACAGCCCTGCCTGGCCCTGCTCTATAGAAAGCACTGAAGGAGATGTTCCCCATCGAGTCTGGAGACATCAACGCGGAGAACCGGATCATCCCACACTTACCAGGTAAGAGACAGAGGCCTGGGGGCTGGACCAGAAGTAACAGCTGCTTGGGAAATCGCCCCAAGCTGCTCTGCCCCTGTGCAGATATTGGCTGCTATCTCTGTTCCTGCTTTTGGGGCTGGAAATCAAAACCCCAGCAGGGTCTGCCTGGTGCTGAGCGCCCTGGGGATGCATCCCAGAGCATCAGCTCCAGTCCTGGGTGGATGTAAAGGGAGAGGTGTGCTGGGCAGCTGCAGCTGAGCACAGCCCTCTTTCGGTGACACCATCCACAGGATGGCTTTTGGTGCTCTTGTGGTGATACAGATAAGGTATAAGGGGAAACAGTGCAGTGTATGTTCAAGGAGATGGAATAAACTGATGCAAAGAGCTGACACTTTGTACCTAAGCAAGGTGTGGCTCAGGAAAATTCCCCCTTACATTTAATTTCCTTCTTCAAACAAGGCAGGGAGGGAGAAGCACCTGTGGGCTCTGACTCCTCAAGGAAGGTCTCTGCAGCACACAGCAGGATGGGTGCTCCCCACGGGGCTCCCCAGCTGTGATGGGACCCTTTCTGCTATTCCAAGCTTCCAGGAGTGTCCACTTCTGAGCACGGGGCTGCCCAGCACAGCACACTGCTGTGTGTGGGGAACTGAAAGCACCAGGAGTGGGACAGCCATGAGGGTGTCATTCACGTGTGCGCCCGATGTGGAGTTCAGTGCTGTGCCATGGGTTGGGGCTGCAAGTGGGGTTTGCTGGGAGGGAGGGATGTCCATGTGTCCCCATGGTCCCCTGAGCCTTTCCTGGTGCCCTGGAGGCAGTGAGCCCTGTTACAGCTGGGCACGGCCTGAGCACAGGTGTGGGAGTTATCCTGTAACCAAAATAGGGTCCAATGGGGTTTTCCTAGGGCTTGTGCAAGGGCTGTGGGCTGCAGGGATGAGCTCAGCTGTGCAAGCTCTACACTCACAACCTGGGGCCAAAGCCACTCGTTTTCAGGTGCAGAGCAGCCTGCTCCAGCAAGGCATAAATCCATGGCTTTCTGTCTGCTTTTTCTGACTCCTTTCCCCTCTCCACCAGCCCCGAAGTGGTTTGATGGGCAGCGCTCGACGCAGAGCAGGCAGGGCACGCTGGCTGAGTACTGCTACACGCTGGTCAACCTGCCCCACAAGATCTCCCACTGCCTGCACGTGGTCAGCTTCTTTGAGGTCCGGCCCGACGACATGAGCCCTGTCACAGACAGCCAGTGAGTGCAGCAGGGCCAGTTCTGCACCTCTGTGGTGCAACACCAATTAACCATGCAATAATTAGCCCTTGGGACCTATCTAATGCACCACTTTGCTCCACGTAGGATCAGGAAGCCTGAGGTGTTCCTCCTGCCCAAGGATGCAAAGAAAAACGCCAGTGGTGAGAGGCCCTGGGGGGCTGCATGGGGCTGCCTCTGCCACAGCAAAATGCGCAGGGAGAGGGGCAGTGTGGGTGGATGGGGCTGAGCGGGGGCAGGCTGCCCCATGGCAGGGGCTGTGGCTGAGAGCAGGGGGCAAAAGCAGCCCTGCTGCTGGGTGAAAACCTCATCCCGTGGGAAAAAGGGTCTGGGATGTAGCTGTTGGGTCCCAGAAGGTGCTGAGGTTTTGCGTTAGGCTGTCCTGGAGTTCCTTTTAGTGTGGCTGAAATAGGGTATTTCTTAGCGGGGAGGGAACGTCTCTCTTCTCTCCCACAGACATCACAGGCCCCATCGTCCTGCAGACGTACCGAGCCATCGCCGACTACGAGAAGAGCTCCAAGTCTGAGATGGCTCTAAAAGCTGGGGATGCGGTGGACATTGTGGAGAAGAGTGAGACTGGTAGGAGTCCATGTTACCATGGGCCAGCCCCGTTCCTGGCCACCATCTCAGCAGGGGTGGGGACAGCCTTTGTGTCTTACGCCCAAACATTGTGTCCCCTATGGTGTCAGTTGCAACAATAAAGGTTGTGTGAGAGGCTGCTGATGGAAAGGCCCAGTGCCAAACCTCTCAGTGCTTCCCGATTCACATTCACATGGAGCCCCGTGACGGCCGGTTCTGGTTGGGGCGTGGGATTGTGAGGCAATCCTAGAAAACCCTGCAGCCTCCTCACATGCCTCAGCCTGGGACGGTTCCTGCCCATGAGGAAGCAGCATGAAGTGGCCGGGCTCCCCAGTTACACCACCACAAAAACAGAGAACGGCTCCAGTGCCCTTCCGGATGTGTCATGGGGACTCCTAAACACGGGATGGGGAACATGGCTGCTGCTGGCCATTCCTGCAGCCTCCACGCTGTCCCTCTTGCCCACCCTGCTCTCCTTGCAGGCTGGTGGTTTTGCCAGTTAAAGAACAAGCGGGGCTGGGTGCCAGCTGCCTATCTGGAGCCGATGGATGGTCCTGATGAATCAGAGGAGCAGGAGCCCAACTATGAAGGTAAAACACTCAGAAATCCATAGCGTTCCCAAGAGCATCACCTGTCTGCAGGACAATTCATTGCAAGGCAGGACCGCTGGGCATAGGGATAATGCTGTAGGAGCAGCACAGGCTTTCCCTTGCACTGAGCTCCTGCACCAGGTTCCTGCTCATTGCTATCACAGCTTCATCTTTGTGGTTTTCAAAACACTGTAACAGACTCTATTAGCACATCACTTCCTTGTTCCTCATTTAATCACCCAAATTACAAACATGCTTTTCAGCCTAGATAGATGTCCTTTCACTATTTGCACTTGCCAGCTTTCTCCTGCAGAAGTGCTGGGTGGGCCTGGAGGAGCCATGGCACCAGCAGAGCTCAGTCCAGGCTCGCAGACCTGGAACAGCCTGGCTTTGCCTAAAATTGCAGGTTGATGCCCTGGTGCTTCCTCTGCTCAGTGAAGGAGAGGCTGAGCCCCATCGCTGGGGGTGATGTCCCAATTGTGTGTGTGCAGGTGAGCAGTATGTGGTGCAGAAAAGCTACACGGCTGTGGAGGAGGACGAGCTGACTCTCAAGGAAGGTGACACCATCGAGGTGATCCACAAGCTGCTTGATGGCTGGTGGGTCGTCAGGTGAGAAACATCACGAAAGCAGACAATGGGATGGGATGGACCCGAGGTTTTCCACATCAGGGCTGTGACATCTGTGGACAATTTGGTGCCGCTGCCCAACGTTTTCTTTTGCAGGACTTCTAGTAGCCTTGTGGCTTTGCTAAGTGCAACCACCAAGGAGGTAGCAGATGGAAAAAAAATGCGTCTGTTATTCTTCCTGCCTCTAAGTATTCTGGCACAGTTTGTTTGGTGAAACCTCAGCTTTCATCCCAGCCTTAGCTTGCTCTGCAGTCTTGGACTTTCCCAGGGGAACCCCAGCTGCATTTGTGCTCTGGAGAACAAGCAGTGTTGCTTTGTGTTGCAGGAAGGATGAAACCACGGGTTATTACCCCTCCATGTACCTGCAGAAATCCGGGGAGGTGAACAACCCTGAGAAGAGCGGGCTGAGGAACCACAACATTCCCCCCCGGAGGTAGGAAATGAGCCGAGGGAGGGAGGAAGGGAGGAAGGCAAAAGTTCTTCGAGGGGTTGAAATGAAACTGTTGGGAGTGTGGTGTCCCCTGCTCGCCCTGGCAATGCAGAGAGAGGAGAGAGGAGAGCAGAGCACAGAGAACAGGAGCATATCCTGCAGGACTGCAGCAAAGCCAGCCCAGATCAGGCAGGATCAGGCAGGCACATTTCTCCTTGTCCTTCTGCAGAGTTTCTTTTCTGGGCTAATCTCGTTTAATTTTCAAATTAGATTTTTTTTTTTTCCCCCTAAGTGCATCCACTGAATCTTTGAGAAGCGGGGAGAGATTTGACTAATCAGGGCTGCCAAATGGCCTAATCTGATGGGAGGATTTGAGCTAATGGAAGGGATTTTATTTTGATTAAAAAGATAAGAAGCAATAATAGCTCATTAATTCTGATGCAACGACAATGGCTAAGAAGGGCAGAGCTTGCCTGGATCTTTTCTTCCCCCACAAGAAAACAAGGCAGCCTTCTATAAAATCTCTCAAAATCCGGCTCTGCTGGAGCACGGGTTGATGGTGAGGCAGTGTAAAATGGTACAAATCTGCTTATTTGAGTGCACTGATGCTTACTGTTACCCCTGGGGAGGTGACGTGGTGAGGACACTAACCTGTCCCTGTGGCACTGCTGATGGCAGTGCACAGCAGAAGCAGATGGGAACTGGCATGGTGCTTACCAGGGAATGGCCACAGCATCAATTTGGGCTCAGAGCACTCCTGTTGCAAAGGCTCTAGTGGGGAAGAGCTTGGCTACAAAATGGGGCACACATTGCAACCAGGCAGGGGCTGAAGGCAGAGGGCTGCAGGTGCCTCCAGCAAAGCAGGATGGTGCCGTGGGTGGTGGAAGCCGCCGCTCTCATCCTGGTAACGACAACAAAGCAATGGCTCCGTCCGCCTGCGTGGGGACTGCCCTGCATGCTGGGGCTTTCCCACAGCACTGTGGCTCTGCATAGCCTAGGGCTCAGCCTTTCACTTCTCTCTGTGGTGTCTGCTGCGGGCGCAGCACTGAGCCGACAGCTGGACGGGCACCTGCCCCAGGCTCTGCCCCCGGATCCCACACCAGGAAGCTCAGTGCTGCAGCCAGCATAGATACCATATCCATCCATCCACCCACCTGCAAGCAGTGTTGTACATCTCCTCCAGGAGTTTCTTGAATTCTGGGGAAAGCCTTATGCCTCTCCTGCCCTTTTCAGCATTGTGCCTGATCTACCTTGCCATCCCCACCTTCACTTTCCAGGTTTCAGGTTTCACCCATCAGCACATGCTTCCAAAGCTTTGCTCTAGCTGCCTGCTAACAGCAGTTCGCCCCCAGGGCTGGCAGTCACCTGCTGCCTTCTGTCAAGTGCAAATGAAAAGCAGGTAGGGGTGTTCAGGCAAGGCAGAGGAGGAAGCACAGTGTGCAGCTGCTGGCAGAAACAGGTCTGGGGATTCTTGGAGAGAAACTGGGTGAGAGAGAGCTACGGTTGTGGAAACAGAACATTTAATTTCTGACTTGCTGCAGATCCACCATCAGCAACGCAAAGAGTATCCACAACAAGGGACGGAAGCAGATCAGCCAGGAAACCTACAGGAGGAACAGCAAGAAGTATATGCAGAACCGGAGGAACATGAGGGGCAATTTGAAGAACAAGGACATCTTCTGTAAGTCTCAGCAGGGTTCTTGACCTAGACATGGACTGAAGTCCTGCAGGACTATGATTTTATGACATGGTTAATGCTCTCCAACACTGATTGCTGGCAGTGTGGCATAAACAAACAGACTTGAGAATCTCCGTGCCACACTGAAAGATGTAGGGGGAGAGGAGGAAGCAAGTCCTCTTTTGTCTCAAACCCTTTGCATTTCGTGGCCCCAGGCTTGGGCTGTCCTTACAGGGCAGCACAGCCTCCAGCTCTGCCCCATCACAGGAGGACCTGGAGGAGCACATGGAGGTGTGGGGTTGTGCAGAGCTCTGACCCATCTCTACATCTTCTTCACCCACAGCTGAGAAAAATGAGCAAGAGGAGAACAAGTCAAAGGCTCAGCCTGCAGTTCCTCCCCGGCCCAGCAAAGACCTCATCATGAACCGCTGCACAGAGAGTACTAGGAGGAAGATCATGTGAGGCCCTCAGCCCCCAAACCCTGCAAGCAGATGCTTTATCTCCATCTCTTGTGCAACAGGGGCACAGAGCCACGCTGGGGGCCTGGATGTCTCCCAGAGCAGCTGTGAGCCCGGGGTCTGTGTTAACCCCATGGCACAGTGGCCCCAAGGTGCCCCAAGGAGCAGTGTGAGCACTTCCACCAGCACCTCTGGGCTGAGCCTTCCCACAGCCCTGGTTCCTCATCACTAGCCAGTCCACTTTTATTCCCTATTTGTATTCTGAATGATTTTTTCTGGTTTTTAACAGTTACCAGCAGTTCACAGAGAGTGTAGCCAGGGCTTCAATCACTGTGAGAAAACCTTAACATGTAAATAGCACGTACAACGAGCAGCATAGCACAAGAGACACTTTATACGTGTATTTCAACGCTTTCATGCTGTATGGATGTCTGATCAATAAACACGTCAGCAGAAATTCGGCTTCACCCACGGCACTTCTCCCTGCATCGCTCTGATGCCAGGGGCAGGATGAGGCTGAACCAGTTCGCTGGGGAGGCTAAATAGCGACAGCTCTCTGGTGAAAGCTTTCTTCTCTGCTCCCTCTAGTGGGAAAAGGGGGCTGAGGGTGCAGGTGTGAGGAGTGAGCCGAGCCTCGGGGGCGGCCATGAGGTGAAGTTGCTTGAGGTGAAGAGGCCATGAGAGGCAGCCATGAGGTGAGGAGGCCCTGAAGTGAGGTGGTCATGAGGCGAGGCGGCTATGATGTGAGGAGGCCATGAGGCTAAGCTGCCCCAGATGGTGGTGGGGTGTGAGATGGGGGGCAGGGTAGTTCAAAGGGCTGAAGGGCTCTGCATGGCTGTTCTTGCCCCCTCGCAGCCCAATGCTGCCATGTCAGGTGGCCGTTGGCCGTCGCAGAGGGGCCGAGCATGGTGGGGAATGGCACTGCCACACAGCAGGGAGCAGAACATGAGGGTATGTGGGGTGACACCGCAGCCAGCCCTGCTGCGGCGACGCCAGCAGAGTTTGGGCCAAGTTCTGGCTTTGGGTTTAGGTTGGGGTCTCGATTTGATCTGAGCCCCCCCTGTGAGATGGCCGGCATTGCCGCTTTAAGACAAGGGCGCGTACTCTGTACAGCGCATGCGCGCAGGGGCCGCGGCAAAGGTGAGAGGTCGCCAAGATGGCGGCGGTGGCGGTGTGGCGGGCGCTGAGGGCAGCGCGGTCTCCGTCGGTTCCGCGCTGCGGCCTGGCCAAGCCTGCGGGGCCGCCGAGCGCCCGGCAGCTGCGGGAAGCCGATGAGGCCGCCCCGATCTTCCAGTACGTGGGGAAGGCGGCCAAGCGGAAGGATCGCGTCTTCGTGTGGGGTTTCTCCTACTCGGGCGCTCTGGGAGTGCCCAGCTTCGTGAAGCCGGACGCGGGCTGGAAGAAGCCGCGGCGGATCCAAGCGACACCTTACCGGCTGGAAACGGAGGAGAAGGTGGGCGTGGGGGGCCGGGCTGCTGGAGCTGGAAGCTGGGAAGCTCCATCTCATTCACTGTGGGGGTGGCGGAGCCCCGCAGCGGGCTGCCCCGAGAGGCTTTGGTCTCCTCCGGAGGTATTGAGAACCACACAGACATTGTGCAGTGCCTCCTGCTGTAGGAACTGCTTTATCAGTGCATTGGGTGTGGGTTGTAAAAAGGACATTGAGGTGCTGGAGTGTGTCCAGAGAGGAGCAGCAGAGCTGTGAGAAGTCTGGAGCACAGATGTGATGGCTGAGGGAGCTGGCGTGGGTCAGTGTGGAGTAGAGAGCAATAAAGCCTACGCTGAGCTTCCTCAAGTGCCTGAAAGGAGGTGTGAGATGGGGGTCGGCCTCCCAGGTAACAGTGATAGGATGAGAGGTGATGGCCTTAAGTTGTGCCGGGGAGGTTCAGCTTGGATATCAGGAAATGTTTGTTCTCCAAAACAGTTGCAGAGCTGCGCAGGGCAGTGGTGTCTCCATGCCTGGAGGTGTTCCAGAGCTGTGGGGTTGTGGCACTTAAGGGACGTGGCCATTGGTATGGTGGGGGTGGGTTGGTGGTTGGACTTGGTGATCTCGCTGGTCTTTTCCAACCTTGACGATTCTATGATTCATTTTTCTAAGCACTAGCTTATTACTGAATCCTGTTCTCTGTTTGTCTTCAAAGATAACCTCTGCTGCCTGTGGTTATGGATTCACATTGCTGTCCTCTAACACCACTGACATCACCAAAGTGTGGGGCACGGGCCTGAACAAGGATTCCCAGCTTGGATTTCAGAGAAGCATAAGAGACCGAAGTAAGGATTGAGGTGTTGTGAGGCCTTACAGGGCAGTGCTGTGGGGTTCACACAGTGAGTGAAACTAAAGATGAGAAGGTGTAAAAATGTGCTGGAGGTTTTGATGCAGATCACAGGGCCATACAAACACGCTTACATGTTGGGTTGGTTTTTGAACTTAGCTGTGTTTTTTTCATGGTTTGTAAGTAAATGTTGAAGACATCCGTCTGTTCTAGGCACTATTCTTGTGTTCTTGCCTGAAAGATAACTAAAATGGAAGCACCTTTTTGTTGAGTCTGTAGACAACGTGATGGATCAGTTATTAAATGATTTTGGCAAGATAGTTTGCTCCCTTCTGTTGCCTTTGCATCTATAAAGTAATTTCACGCGGAGCGTTTTTGACGAGGTCAGTGTTGGCTTTTTGTGAAGCTATTGATTTATTTTATTTTAATACAAAATTGAATTTTGAAAGGAAAACACATTAAGACCAAATGATTGAATATACCAAGCTCTCAAACACATGAAGAAGATTATTTCTATGCAGCAAGCTGTCACTTTCCACCTAAACCAGGTATCAAAAACCATGAGCTTCCTTTCCTTACAGGATTTTTGTTTGAAAACGTTCTTTAAACAATTAGGGAAAACCATTTTATAACCAGTTTTTCCCTCCTTATACCCTGTAAGAGCATAATTCATCTAGGTATGACGTATCTGTTGTGGGCAGAAAATTAAACTCAATGGCAAACCAATAGAAAATAAGTGCTGTTGTGGAGAATGCTGAAGTGTGTGCATTGCTGCTGGGATTCAGTATAGCTTTCCAAGAGTTAATGCACGTAGCAAGTGTATGCACTTAAACAGCAGCAGGAAAACAACAGCAGCCTCCACTCACTTTTGCTTTTAAAGGTTTCAGCTCTGACTCTGAGTTCTGTAACTGTTCAAGTCTCAGAAGCATCCTCTCGTCTTCTAGTTTTTGTATGGCATGCTGATTTTTCTTTTTGCTAAAGAGTCCAGAACAAGGTTAAATAGTTCTGCAGTTCAAGCCCTTCTAAGCAAGGGAGTGTACAGTGTTCAGTGGGAGCTGTTGAAAGTGATGTACAGATGAGTGAGGTTGCTTCTGCTCTGCATTTCACTTTCCACAGACAAGTTTTCTGTTGGCTAAGCTGCTTGTTGCTTGGTTTTGCAGCCTTGCTTTGATACCTGCTGGTTCTAATGCTGTGTCCCCACGGAGCTGTTTCACAGGGAACCTAAACCTTCTGGTTTCCAGATGGCTGTATGTCATGCTATAGAATCTGCTGTTTCTAAGCTAAACTACTTACATTTTATCTTCACCCTTCCCTGCCTTAGCCACCTTGCTTCTTTTCCTCTCATGTCCTTCAGATACCATCAGTGATGATACTGAGTTCATTACCACAGATCCCGGTAGCTGGTGTGGCTGATCTGGAAGGAACAGAGAGAGAAAAAGGGTTTTTGTTCTGTGATGTCCATGTCTCTTTAGACAGATACCAGCTTTGCTGACGGTAGTGTCTGTCTTAAAGAGTACATGTGGGTGTTCTTTTTCTAATTGAGGCAGTGAGAACTAGTTAAAATGCTGCCACATGTGAGCAGAGTACTGCACTGAGTCTTCTGGGATTTGCTTTCACCTGTTTTAGTCTTTGATATCTCAGCTTTTTATCTCCCCTTAACCTTTTGCCTAGCACTTGCTATGTTTTGCTGTTCATTTTTTTTCCCAGCTGACTGTAACTGATTACATATTCTTGAAGTTACCAAATCTTTTTTTAACACAGCCTGTCACTTCCTTTTTTGAGCCTTAGATCTCTTAGCCCTTACGGAGCCATGCTTGCTATTGTTTTTTGCATGCCATTTTCTGAAAGGCTCTTTAATCTACTGCTCTTTAAATATGAAGCCCTAAGATTTTACGTTTGCCTTTCATGCTGTCTTTTTGTGGTGTCTGCTGTTGTACCTTGTTTGCAGTATCCCCACTTGTACAGAGTACTTCAGTTTGTGCTTAGTGTTAGGCTTTCTAGTAATCCAGACCTATTCAACAAAGTGATTGAGCATATGGCCGAAAGCCTCAGTTTCCCAGTTCTGGCCTCCTGATGCTTTATTAACATTCACTGTCCATGTGTGGTGGATTTTTGGTTAGGCAGTGATTCTTGGCTTCAGCCATCCCTGTTTCTTTTAATCTTTTCCTTCCAGTGATGAATATCACTCACCTTTTTGCTTTGATCAGCATCCTAGCTTTCAAAAATCAGTTTGCTTTTGTACCAAACTAGGAATCTGTTTGTGTGTGTACAGCATAATCAGCAACTATAGGACGGATTTGCTCTATAGAATCAACTGACTTCTTTATTTCTCTCTATTCCTTAAGCTAAAGGCTATGAATATGTCTTAGAACCATCTCCAATTCCATTACCACTGGAGAAGCCACAGAAGACTCGAGTCTTGCAGGTGTCCTGTGGAAGAGCTCATTCCCTGATCCTGACAGACAGTGAAGGAGGTACAGTATTGCTGGTAACAAGGGACTGAATGTGCTTTCATTAAAAGACTTGAGAGAGATTGTCTGATGTCCTCTAGGACCAGACCCCAGCACTGTCTGCACTGTCGATGTGATGCAGGTCTTTGTGGGATTGCTCTCAGGAGGGAGAGGCCTGAGCTGATAATCGTGCTGTGCTCTGCATTCTGTTTGGCTGAAGCTGTAAACGTGTTGGATGCTTTTTTCACTGCAAGTATTGCAAACTATGGTTTGTTTATCTAGCCTCAGGCCTCGTTTAAGTGCAGGCTATTTGTCTTGTTTGGGCAGATATGTTTTTGAACTCGTTTTTGGATGGCTTTGCCAATAGTTCTGTGTTACTTTCCCTGTGGAGCCCAAATGCTGCATTTATAAAAGCAGTGAATGGATCGGCCTCTGTACCGAAGGTCTGGTGTGTGAGCTGGCGTTCTGCCTCCCTGCTGATTCTCTGTAGCAGTGGCTTCAGCACTGCTTATCGCTGGCTGAGCTGCATGGTGGATGTGACGCTCCTGTGGGAGCACTGATCTATTCCTGAGTCTCCTTGGCAACAGCAGGATGGGCTGTGCAATTACTGAAGGGCAGCCAATGGGCTCCAGGTACTGCTGCAACAATGCTCCTGGATATTGTTGACTGAAATGGATTCAGTCACTTGACTTTAAGTAGATTTGGCTTAGAGAAAGCTTCTGCCTGTTTTTCAAGTGCTGTGTATAAACTTTTGTACCGAGGGCTTCACAAATACATCTTATGTACCTACAAAGAAGCTTTTGTGAGGTTGGGCAGCAACAAAACTAGTGTGTTTTATCATTGTTTTTCAGTCTTCACCATGGGAAACAATTCTTATGGACAGTGTGGTCGGAAAGTTGTTGAAGATGAAATTTACAGGTGAGAATCCAAATGATTGGAACTTTGTTAACATTAAAAGCATTGTTGCATGAAAAGAAAGCTTGCAGGTGAAGCTTGTAGGTGGTGTAAGGATACTGTTCTTAATCTTGAACGGGCTTTTATGCTGCAGGCATCGTATAAAGGGCCTGACTGTAAAGCCAGGTTGAACATGGGCATTCTTATCCATTGGATAAGGAACTGGCTGGAGGGCCGTGCTCAGCGGGTGGTGGTCAATGGAGTTAAGTCCAACTGGCGACCCGTTTCAAGTGGTGTCCCCCAGGGGTCGGTGCTGGGGCCCATCCTGTTTAATATCTTTATTGATGGCTTGGATGAAGGGATTGAGTGCACCCTGAGTAAGTTTGCAGATGACACCAAGTTGGGAGGTGGTGTGGATCTGCCTGAGGGTAGGGAGGCCCTGCAGAGGGATCTAGATAAGCTGGATCACTGGGCTGAGGTGAATGGGATGAGGTTCAACAAGGCCAAGTTCTGGGTCCTGCACTTTGGCCACAGTAACCCCATGCAGCGCTATAGGCTTGGGGCTGAGTGGCTGGATGGCTGTGAAGAGGAAAGGGACCTGGTGGTGTTGGTTGATGCTCGGCTGAACGTGAGCCGACAGTGTGCCCAGGTGGCCAAGAGGGCCAACGGCATCCTGGCCTGCATTAGAAATAGTGTGGGCAGCAGGAGCAGGGAGGTGATCATCCCCCTGTACTCAGCACTGGTGAGGCCGCACCTCAAGTACTGTGTTCAGTTTTGGGCCCCTCAATACAAGAAAGACATTGAGGCCCTGGAACGAGTCCAGAGAAGGGCAACGAAACTGGTGAGGGGTCTGGAGCAGAAGTCTTATGAGGAGCAGCTGAGGGAGCTGGGATTGTTCAGTCTGGAGAAGAGGAGGCTCAGGGGAGACCTCACTGCACTTTACAACTTCCTGAAGGGAGGCTGTGATGAAAAAGGGTCTGGCCTCTTCTCCCAGGCAAATAATAGGACCCGAGGAAATGGCCGGAAGTTGTACCAAAGGAGGTTTAGGTTGGACATTAGGAGAAACTTTTTCCCTCAGAGAGTGGTCAGGCACTGCAATGGCTGCCCAGGGAGGTGGTGGAGTCGCCGTCCCTGGCAGTGCTCAAGAGGCGCCTGGATGAGGAGCTACGAGATCTGGTTTAGTGCTGGTGGTACTAATAGGAATGGGAAGGCGGTTGGACTGGATGATCTTGCAGGTCGTTTCCAACCTTGTGATTCTGTGATTCTTCTTACCTTGTTCATAAAACAGGGTAAAAAAGTCAATACGACAGTTTTCACAGGACACAGTGAGGAAAAGCAGCCTTCATTAATAGCCTGAGGTAATCTGTATCAGCAGTCCTCCCTTCAGAGGGGTGTGCAGGTGCCTTTTCTGAGGGTCTTAGAAATGCCATTTCATCATGAAAGAATCATCCTGTTGTTGGACCTCTGTGCTGTGACTGCCTTTGGATCTGGACTCATTTCCTGTATGGTGTGTTTATGGGCCACAAAGTGCACTCTCAAAATGCTTTACAGGAGAGTAGTGATCCAAGTGGGAATATGTTGGAAGTTACTGATTCCCTCCCTGGGCTTGGAAGAGGTCTTGCAGGTTGCTGAGTGATCTGTGAGACTTGGCCTGTGGAGTTTGAAGAAAATAGCTGTAATTTAGCTGGCTCTTCTTCACCTTGATACTGGAAGTATTGTTCAGAGGTATCACAATACAGTCAAGGTATTGTTTATGACAGAGGAAATGAATGCTAACGCTGCTGTGTTTGGAATCTAATTCCAATTAGTCTGTAGTTAAGCTAGTGTTTATGTAGGTGCTGCAGTATTATCTATTGTCAGTGTTCTTTGCAGGCTGGGGAATGTGTTTGAGGACTTCCACCCCCAGTTCCCATTAAAGGTTATATTTTAAAAGCATCAGTTCTTCTTTAGGAGAAGAGAATGCAAAATCAGTTCCCTTTTTTGTTCAGTGGAACTGTGCTTTCTGATTCTACAAGAGCATGAAAGACTCTCTTCTTCAAACAGCAAAGTGGCTTTTGGTAAAGGGAGGTCTACCTTCATATTTTTCAGTTGCAGTCCTCTGAAATGCTCTCTTTGCCTTTTATCTTCTCGGTTGCCTTTTGATGGTGTCCAGTGAAAGCCATTTAATTCATCAGCTGAATGATTTTGACAGCAGAGTTGTCCAGGTAAGAGGATCTTCTGAATCTAATTCTGAAGGTGGGTTGAAGACTGGCTGAGGTGGCTGAGCCCAGAGCGTGGTGGCACGAAGTCTGCTTGGAGGCTGTTGTCTGGTGGTGTATCCTGGGGGTAAATGCTGGGTCCAGTCCTATGAAACACCTTCATTAATAGTCCCTTGGAGTCCTGGTCACTGGGAAGCTGCTTTATTTTGAGTTTTGTCTTTTCCATTTCAGAAGTGAGCTGTGAGACCTGCTGAGGCTTTGCAGAGCACTGTCGTAGTGCTCATTCCTCACACAGCTGCAGCATTTCCAGGCACGGGAGCAGTTCAGCATAGCAGGCTGTGCTGCCATAGCAGTACTTTGTGTATAGGTGTTGCTTCTGGCTTGTGCAGCATCCTCAAAGGCAAGGATAATGTATTTGTCAGCAGGTAGAGAGTGAACCATGGCACATCCTAATTGTGTTTGGAGTTTGGCTTTTCAAAGGTTTTCTCCTCAGGGCAGTTGAGTCATTGGTACCTGTTTGTACTTCTGCAGCATCTGCTTGCTTCAGGTTTCTGGTAGTCAATCTCTTAAATTGTGAATTCATGTTTGGCAAATTTTTGGGCTCTATTTTTGAAGAGCTTGGCTTGAATTTGTGCCAAACCTGTGGCAGACATGATTGCTAGCTCAGTGTAAACCTCAATCTGAGAACAGATGTGTTCCTGGAGCATTGGCATGGCGAGGGATCAGTAGCAGTTTGTAACTGGCATTGAGAGCTGTGTGGTGGCATTCTGAGAAGGGAGATCTCTTATTTACTCTTCACTGTTATTATGTTGCACTGCTGAAGCTGGCTTTCTGTTAAGTAAGCCTTGTTCTGGATCTGAGAACAAAAGATCCCTTTCCACAAAGCAAACTGCTGTTTCTTGTGCTGTAGCACTGTTTGTAGCCTTCCCTGCCTGTAGTGTTTTCATTTGCAGAGAAAGGTCACAATCTGAGCTGATGGGCACCATAGAGGTTCATTGCTCAATCTGTCTGCCAGTAATGCTTCATTAAATCTATTCTGAACACATGACCTTTCCTTTTGTGTGCAGGTTGTGTGTGGGCAGGACCACAGTCTGTTTAGAACCAAGGAAGGCGCTGTCTTTGCCTGCGGTTGGGGAGCTGATGGACAAACAGGTAGGAGCTCATCAGTTCACTGCATTGCAAGCTCTTAATTCAGAGCTAAATTTGTCTTGCACGTGTGGATGGGAAGGGGCTGGTGTGTTCCCAGCTGTGTGCAGATGTTCTCAGTACTCTTGTGTAACCACACTGAGACAGAGCAGTTCAGTTCAGTTTCCAGGTACCGTGCTGTCAACCCCAGCATGCAGTCTGAGGAGGATGTGTTTGCTGTTTGAAGCTTGAGAGGAGGGAATCTGGAAGTGCAAGTTAGCTCCCTGGTTCCATGCAGGCTTTGCTTCATGATTCTCATTTTGGGGTCTTTTGCTTCCTGTTTTGGACTAACAGAGATCTTTGGCTGCAGCTGCTGTCTTAGCATGGGATCTTTGGCCAGGCCCTTGTTCTGGTGGCTCTTGCTGGCAGAGGACTTTCTCTGAGCCTTTCCTGCTGTTTAGTCCTTCTGCTGCTCCTGAAGCCAGCTTCTTCCTGCAGTTCTCTCACGCAGGCATGCTGTGGTCTATCTGCATTCTGGTCTCCTGTCCAAGCAGCTGTCAGTTCCTGTGCTGGCTTCCCAGCATCTTTTGCCACTTCTGCTGTTGTCTGAAATGATTGCAGGGTGTGCTGTCGCTCGTGGCTGTCCTTGCAGAAGACACAGTGCTGCTGGTCTGTGGAGCTTTGCCTCCATCAGGATATCTGCTTGGCTTTTCAGTGCTCTCAAACTCCTCAGTCCGTGCAGAAAAGAGAGATCAGGGCCTAGGCTGCTTCCTGTGTATGGCTGTATAAAGTTGTTCTGTATTTCAGAGAGGTAGCTTTGGCTAGTAGAGCTGGTGTTTGTGGCTGCTTGTCCATTGAAGTGGGTTGTTATAGAAATCTGTCTATAACAACCCACTTCAATGGACAAGCATGTGTGGACCACTCACATTCACTCCAATGTGAATGTGAGTGGTTTATAACATGACAAAACAGTTCTATGTAGGAATTAAAGTATGGCTGGAAAAATAATCATCTTTCTCTTTTTTTTCCCCCCCTTTCAGGTCTTGGACACTACAATATCACCAGTGTTCCAACTAAGCTAGGTGGTGACATTGCTGGAGTAAACATTATCCAAGTCTCTTCCTATGGGGACTGTTGTCTGGCTGTTTCAGATGAGGGAGACCTCTTTGGCTGGGGGAATTCAGAATACTTGCAGTTGGCCTCTGTCACAGAAACCACACAGGTCAGTGGGCCTGGGGCCTTGCTTCCACATGTTTCTGTTAGTCTGCAGTTAAAAATTAAGTGCTTCTCCCAGCTCTTTTTTGACAGCAGTATCAATCAATATAAACTAACACCACTAGCAGGCTGATTTTCCCAATGTTTACAAAACCAATGTGTCTGAAATGGTTGTATAGCTTTAGGGCAGCATGTTTCCCAGCTGTTGATAGGCAGAGGTTTGGGTTACCTCATCCCAGTTTGTTTGCCTGTTATAGGGGGAAAGCACACTGTATTCCTTTCCTCAGCCCGTTGCTTTTGCTCCCAATGAGATGCAGCTCAGTGTTTGTGCTGGGTGCTTTAATGAGGCAGTCTTAGGATCTGTAGAAAGAAATAAACACTGGGGGGGGGAGGAAGAAGGTGTATTACAAAGGAATGGTGTTTTATAACTTTTAAAATGAAGGTTTTGTCAATACATGTGTATAACACAGCAGGGAGATTATGTTCTTCAATTATGCACTTCATAATGTTGGACTCTGTGCCTCGGACCTGGATTTTTACACCAGCTCCCTTAGTAGGCTTGGAGTTGGCCCTAAACAAGTCCCACTTTTTCACACATAGAAGCTTTTTGGAGCAAACTTCTGTGGGTAAAGAACATAGTGCTGACTTGACACTGTTGTAGTACTGATGGAATTAGACAGATGGTCTCCTCTTAGAGTTAGTGTAGAAAATGGAGTCAGGGAACTCATTCATACTCAGCTATTCTTGGCAGAAGGCTAAGAGCAAGCAATCACATTAGCATGGCCCTGGTAAAATATGTAACTTTGTTTCCCATGCTGCTCCTCATCTATCCTTAATGCAGGGCTGATTACTGAGGCTTGGAAGGCCTGAAGACAGTGACTGTTGTAAGTAGTGTAGTAGCTGCCTGACTGGGTGCTTATGGCTGAGGTTGGAGGGGTCTGGAATAGCTGAATGGCACCTCTGCTAAAGCTGGAGTTCTACACATAGGTGAAGTGCAGACTACAGAACAGCAGGTACTGCCTGTAACCAAAGCTGTAGGAAACATTAGAAATGTAGGTGTAGTTTCCAGTTTATTACCTTGTCTGAAACAACTCTTGCAACCTCACACAGGTGAATGTTCCCAGACATTTGCCCTTCAAGATTGGGAAGATAAAGGAGGCTGCATGTGGAGGTACTGGCAATATTGTGCTAACTGGTGAGTTGGTTTTTACAGTCATCCTCTTTAATGCAAGGCCATGCAGTGGATGGATTATAACTTTCTGTTCACTAGAAGCAGGGAGTTGCTGTCAGTATGAGGAAAGCTTGGATGATGAGAACGCTATGATTTAAGAATGAAGTAGAGATCCCTTCTGATCCCTTGTTTTCTGATCACATGGGTGGCCTGTAATGAAGGTGGATGTAGGAAAGAAGTAAGGCAACACTTGAGAGGAGGAGCAGCAGCCCTTTATAAGGACTTGATATAAGTCTGACTTACAAATAAATCTTGATGAAGTAGACGAGAAAGCAGAGAGTTCTGTTCTGGGGTTCTTGGGGTTGCCAGCAGTGTGAGGAGCAGAGCTTGAAGAGCGTTCCTGAATAAAGGAGTGAGGGAGAGGGTTGTACTGCTTTGAGGAAGGATTTTCCTGATGAAGAGATTCCCATTTACAGTGCACTTACTGTGAAGACGTCTGAGCTTCTAGCATGAAGGAAGCGAAGCTGGCAGTCATAGCATCTTATTCTGTCTTCTGCTGTCCAGCTGCTGCCTTTCTCAGGCACACAGCTTAAGGGAGAATGGCAGGCAGGGCAGCTCGCCTGCCTGGTTTGGCTGTGCCTCAAAGGAGCAAGCAGTGATAATGAAATATTCAGTCTCTAGCTGAAGTATTTTATCCAGCCTGCACTATGTTGGCGTTTTTCCCCCCATGAAGTTCTGCCTGTGAAGCTTGGTTAGCCTGCACAGCTTAGGAAAAAAATAAAGGCATTTGAATGGGAATGCATTGTTTCTTACTTCTGAGTATTCATAAGGCATTAGACCTCTCTGGGAGAAAGGAGAATATCCCTTTGGATCTGATTAACTCTTGGTCATGGCATGAATTTCACAAGCACAGACTTTATTACAGTGTCTTCTTACTGTAATGCAGAAGAAGGAAGTGTTTTTGTCTGGGGATATGGAATTCTTGGGAAAGGACCAAACCTAACTGAGACAGCAGTGCCAGAGATGATCCCCCCCAGCCTTTTTGGCTGGTCAGACTTCAGTCCGGACGTCCGTGTTGCTCGTGTTCGCTGCGGGCTCAGCCACTTTGCAGCACTTACAAGTAAGTTTCTAGTCCTGTTGTCATGAAGAGGTCGTATGGCCACACTGTTCTCAGCTCAACTAACAGACAAAAGCATCTTTCTTTAAATTTAAACCACACGCTGGGATGCAGCAGGAGGGGCAACTTGTTTGCAGGAGTCAGCATGGTCTCTAATCGTAGGTACTGCTGTGATAAAGCCTGTTTCAGTGTGAACATGTCTGTTACTTACTTGTCACCTCTGAAATGAACTGTAAGTTCTAGAAAGTGTTATTCTTCTAGTAAAAAAATCAATCTATCTCTCAAACAGGAAAGCCAGATGGGTTTTATTATTTCCTCTTACAGAATAAATCGATCAATTACACTTCAGAAGGAAAAAGAATTCTTGTGATAGATGGACAAGCTAAAACTGAGAGTTCTAATGTCAGGCTTTCTTGCCTCTTCTGACCAATCTCATTAGCAGTCTGAGGTGGGAAGACCTATACAGTTAGTATGCTAGGATGTGATGCCATGGTACGTATGCATGTGTTTGATACCAGCCTTAAAAAGCAGCTTTGGTTGTGAAGGTCACTTAAAAATGATCAGCAGAGGGCAGCAGCACAGAAAACCCACGTGCTTGCTTAGCAAAACCAGTACTTTGCTAATGAGAAGTGCTTAGTCAGTGCTGGGGAAGTGATGTGCCTGTAACTGGTCTCCCCTGTTATCAGGAGGCATTACAAACTGCAACCTGACTAGACTGTACTTGTTCTAGACAGTTTTGGTTGTCTCTTCTGTGGAGCTGATTTCTGAGCTCAGTATGTCAGGAGGGTTAAAAAAAATGATCTCTTCCTGACACAGCTGAATATAACTTTGTTTTTCCTCAGTAGAAGGTCACTTCTTTAGGGCAGTAAGCACTGCCAGGTGTTGGCTTGGGATGGGTTTCACTGCCTTGCTTCCCCAGAAGGGCTGCTACCTGGACTTGTGCAAGGCCTGTGACTTGGTCTCACACCACATCCTTATCTCTAAACTGGGGAGAGATGTATTGGAAGGCTGAACTATTCAGTGGATAAATCATTGGTTGGAGGGTTGTGGTCAGCATCTCCATGTCCAGGTGGAGGCAGACAAGTGGTGTCCCCCAGGGGTCTGTTTTGGGACCTGTGCTCTCAACATCTCTATCAGTGACATAGAGGGCTTTCATGCTGCATGTGTAACTCCTCTTATACTCCCAGCAGCACCGTAGGCACAGCTGCCAACATCACAAATAGAGGGTTTTTTAATGAATCTGCCTGATTATTTTTTTAATTCTTTCTTTGCACAGACAGAGGAGAACTCTTTGTATGGGGCAAGAACCTAAGAGGGTGCCTGGGGATTGGAAGAATGGAAGACCAGTATTTCCCATGGAGGGTAAGGACAGTAATGTTAAGGCCAAGAGTGTATTTTTTAGCTCATCTTTGTTATCATGAGGGCAAGAAATGTCATTTGCTGCATGGTTTGGTGAAGTAATTTTGGCGGAAGTGGAAACCTAAGATGACTGTAGGACTGCTTTCTTTTCCAGAGATCCTTGGCTAGCCTACCCTAGGGGTGGAGGTATTTTTGAGTCTGCTTTGAGGGTTATGCTCCCTCCAACAAGTAGCTCCTGCAGGATGTTACTACATCACTGTACCAAAGCAAGAGCAGTTACCATTCTCTTTATAATGTCCTGCTCTAGAGCTAGCTAGCTCTGCATTCCTTTAGCTCCAAGGAAAAGCTTGCATCTTGCCATTTGTAGCCTCTGCTTTAAGTCTACTACAAGTGAAAGAGGCACAGCTATACTAGCGGGTGGGCTGGGTCTGCTTAACATCAGAGCAAAAACTGCCTTAGGCAAAGTTGGGTTTTTACATCTCTCCTGCCCTTGCTGATGAGAGAAGAGTTTAATCCTTGCAGTGCTTGGGCAGATCCTGGTCCTGTTGTCTGGGTTACGTTCTGTTTGGGCATGTTTTTGTGCTGCTGTGCAGATGGGATGAGGATACAGCCTCCTCACTGTATGCTAGAGAGGCCTCTCTGCCTCTCCAAAACTTTGTGCTTCTGTGAGGGGAGGATGGGCATGTTTCACTGCTCAATGCACGAGCATCTCTGGTGCTGAGTCTTGCTTTCTCTGGGTTTTCCAGATGACACTTTCCATAGGTGTAAGTTCCTGCAAAAGCAGCTGGTTTGTTAAGCAGAGGGGGGGGGAATGAGAAATGGGAAATAACATGCACAAAATCTCATCTGGAGAAATAACCTGCTCTTGTGTGTCTGATCCAGGTAACTATACCCGGAGAGGTGGTGGATGTTGCATGTGGAGTTGATCATATGGTAAGCATGGTTAAATCTTTCGTGTAATGTTGCTGAGCCTTGCACTGTGCTTTGAAGATGAGGGTCGTGGTGAAGAGCTTCTTGGAAAGGAAGGCTCGCTCCAGAGAGCCAGGCAAGAAGTGGCTGTGAGCAGAGACAGCCATAACAGTGCCTGGTGTGCTGTCATCTCTGCATCGTGGAAAGGCTCCAGCCTGGCTGCAGGAAGGAATTACATTCCCCAAAGAGAGTGGAAACGCAGGGAGTGCTCTGGCAGCTTTGTGGCAGGCTCCCAAAGTCTGACACCCAGCCCACAGCTGCTGAGTCCCTCTGGGCTAAGGATGAAGAGCATCCATCTCCCTCAGGGAAGACTGGCAGGAGATGAAATTTGTAGCTCAGGACATTCATTTATGGATGCTTTCCCTGGCACATCAGTGTTGGACTGAGCCAAGCTATTTCTCAAGAGAAAACTTTTTTTGTTACTATGTTTTTATGTGGAAGAAAACTCATTCTGGTGGTTGGAGTCCAGCACAGCTGTCCCCTGCATCCACCACCAGCTGTGGACTCTGAAGACTGTGCATCCAAGGAACACATTGATTAAACTGGGAGAGTGAGAACTTGTCTGCAGGGGGAAAGTACTGCTAAAAAAAAACCAATGTGGAAAGATAAATCATATGCTGCCTGCATTGCCACTGCTAGGGAAGCACAGATTGATGGACAGTGGAAGTAACAAAGCTCCCTTCTAACTACATGCAGTGGAAATGAGCAGCACTCGCTGTTTGTCAGTGCTTTGTCTTCATACTGCTGCTGTGACTTGTGGATGGTCTTGCTATCTTTCTTGTCTGTGGGGCTATGATTGTTCTCAGTTGCAAAGAGCCTTCTTGAATTAGCCTGACAGCTCTGCAGTGCATGTCAGAGGAGGGATTCTTGGGCAAGAAGCAGAGTTACTGCATAGCCTTGGTTTCTTGGTACCTTCTCAGCAGAGAAGTTTCTGCAGTAAGCACATCTGAGACCCAGCAGGCTAAAGGAGATGGGATGCAGAACTTGTAGGCACTGAACTGGAAAACTGCTGTGAAGCACTCCAAACCTCAGGCAGAGTTGTGCCATGTGTCTCTAGGAGATACCTCTACTTTGTAAACCACTTCTTTCAAAATCCAAGCACATGTTTTTAATAAAGCAGTTATAAAGTCTTTGTATTGGTAGTAATGGAAATTTTCTTGAGCTTGGCTTCCCACAAGGGCTGCTCTGTCTTACAGCTCTTCAGTTAAGCCTTGTGGAGCACAGGGCCGTGGCAGGAAACATCTTCTGTTGGCTGAGGCACCTCCACACTGGCAGCCCCGATGGTGCTGCAGGAATGCAGATGTCTGTGCTCCCAGGACACCACACCTTCATCCTTTGGCTCCGTTAGCTGGAATCCTAGCTTGAATCTGTAACTACTGGAGTTTGGGGCTGAGCTTCCCTTGATGAAATCACTCTTGAAGGACTTTACCTTAAAGACATGGAAGGTGAAACAAAGTATGCAGATAAAGATGCCTGTGAGTTACTGTAAATGTGACCGTGTAGCTGGCATTGTAGGTGCGGGTTGAGGCAGAACAAGCAGAAAGTGAATGTTAATTGTGAAGGACCTTTACTGCTGTGAATTCTTGTTAAGTTGGCTTTAAATTAAACCTTCTGCATTGGGCTTGAGCTGCCCAAGCGTATCTTGTTGACCTCGTGGGAGTAGCCGTGCCCTTTTTTCATGTGGAAGCGTATTAAAGCATTGGAAATAAAGACAAAACCTGCTGCCAGACGGGTGTTTGTAACAACCCCCTTCGTGCCTGTTGCTGTTAGAGGAGACTGCAGGGTTGCTGGTTGGTGGATGGGATCGCTGCTGGCTGCTCTTTCACAGCTGTTTCCTGGTGCCTTTTGGGGTCGGGCCTTTTGGAGAACTGGGATGAGAACTGATTCCAAGTCATACCTGGCTGTGTTTCAGTCTTGCTGTGCAATAAATTGCAAAGTCTGTATGTTAATTAAATGCCAGCAAGGTCTTTAGCCCGAAATAGAAGTGTTACACAGTAGTGGGAGCGTTTGCACTTTCATTACAGTGGCTGTGGGTGCTTTCTGCCACACTGATGGCTAGTGGCCATGGAGTTAGTGGTGTCTAATCCTGAGGTCTGACAAATGCTGCTGCCCTTTGTTTTGGTTATGGTGGGCTCTGCTGAAGTGATTACCTCCAGACAGTCAGGCTAGAGCTTGTCCAGTGCTGTTAGGATGCACATGGCACCTGTCACTTCATTATTTACATCATGCATGTTATTCACTTGCTTGTAAGATCAAAGATGTGTTGGTCCTGGGACTCCCAGCTCCAGTTGCACTGTATTTGTTGTGTAGTGAGATACTTGCTATGGAGGTGACTGATGCTATGGAGGTGCCTGAAAATGGCTGTGAGGATGTTCAGCTCCATGATCTCCCTGGGGCTGGTGGTGAGGCTGCCCAGGCTGCATGTAGTTGGTTCCTCAAGTCCTTTCTGAAGTCAGGACGGATGTTTGCTCCAGACCCTGACAGCAGTGTGGAACTGCACTGTGGCCAGCCCTGATGTGTAGTCTCTGTGGATGGTGCAAAGTAGAAACCGATGGCTTCTGACACCCACAGGGAGGATTCTGCTCCACCCAAGGGCTTACAGCTACAGATTCACCACTCTGAAAGGTGAGCAGCCAGCAGCAGCATGGAGCCGGGCAGCGATGTGCTGGAGGTGGTGCTCAGCACTTTTTGTCCTTCAGAGAGTCCTGGAGGTCCCTGCAGTGAGGTGGGTGCAGGCTGGGCCCTCACGTGGGCGCAGCTCCAATTAACGCCAACATCACCTCCTTGATTTTGCATTGATTAGCAAGAGTAATTTGCCCTCCAAAACCCCACTGTGTTGTCAGTTGAGGCTTAAAATAGCCTGCAGGCAGGGACAAGGCCTGGAGCAGGGCTGTGCCTGTGCAGCTGGGCACAGGGTGCCTCAGAGCCCCCAAAACAGCGATATTTTAGGCACCTGCGAGCTCTTTTCTCTCCAGGAGCCTTCAAAAACAAATGACTCAGAGGACAAATAATCTGAGCTTTCAGAAGACTGCTGGGATAACATTACTCATGACTCCATCCTTGTCTTTTCATAAGGGTTGGAGCCGCCCCCCAGCACCTCCTGCAGCACTTGTGCCTTTGGGTGAAGGACAAAAACCACTGATGTGGGGCAACGTGGGGCAGGGAGCACCTGGGTGAACCCCTCTGGGTGGGAACGTGGCACATCTTATAAAGGCAGTGCCAAGCTCTGCTTTATTGTCATCGCTTTGATCAGTACTAAAGCAGACAGCGTTTCACCTTTTTTCTTTTCCTTCTTTTTCATTTTAATTAACACTTTTACAAAGTACAAAATATACTGCCATTTGTTTTGGAACATTAGGATTTTTCTTTTTTCTGTGTGTGTTCTGTGTTTGATTTTCTTTTCCCCCATACAGTACAGAAACCTCAGCTTTGCAGCAGCAGACCGGCGAAGGAAAGCAGCTGGGAATGCGAAGCGGCCGCTCTCAGCTGCGCAGCCCGACACTGGTCTGGGTGAGCCCCACAATGGTTTGCATCAGGCTGGGAGTTAAAGGGAAAATTAGAATGTATTCTTTGCATCTCCCAAGAAAAGGCTCCTGGGAAGGGTTTGTGAGGGTCCAGAGGGCTGTGTACCCCCACCCAGCCACTGCAGCAGTGGGGCAGCCCCTGCTCTCCTGACAGCTCACTGGAAGTTTATGGGGGGCAACACTGTGAGCATCCTTGGGGAAATGCAGGCTTCCTAAGGGCAGAGAAGGGTGGAGAGATCTGCTGGGCCCTGCTCCAGCCAGGCGGGACCCCAACATGGCGTTAGGGCAGAGCTGCACCCCTCCCATGTGCTGCCAACCAGGGCACTGCAGCCCCGGAACCGCACTACAGCCTCGAGTGAGGGGGATGGTGGGGCTCCTCCATACAAAGTCCCCCCATGCTGACCCTTGGGTGCCCAGTGAGCAGCAGGCTGGCAGGCAGCAGGACCATTGCACCCCTCATTTTAGTGACAAACCCTGGGCCAACAGGCCAGCTGTGTTAGTGGGGAAGGGGGAGATGGGCTTTCTTGGAGCACCCCTGCTTCATGAAGAGGGTCCCAATGCGCATCATCCCAGGGCACCTCGAGCTCCCCAGCATCCCCACAAAGCCATGGTGCCCAGAAAATAGCATTTTTTCAAGTTACAAAAGAGCTGGTGGGAGTTCTTTGGGAAAAAGGCTGATCGTTGCTATTGCAGAAAGCTGGTTCAGTGCCTCAGCACAGGGATGGCAGGGGAGTGGGGGAACCCCACACTGCCAACGGCATCTGCCAATGTGCCATGCAGGGGACAGTGCCTCTGCCACTTCCACTCCCAGAGGAGAAATCCAACCATGCCCCAAAGTGAAGGCAGAACAGAGCTGTGCTTGTGGCACCATCTCCCAGGCTGGCACTGGTACCAACGGCATGCTGCAGTGCCTGCAGTGCACAGTGAGCTTTGGGACCCAACCACACCATCTCCCCAGTCCATGCCAAACCCACATGCACCTGATCCACAGAAATGAGTGTGGGCAGTGGGGCCGTATGCTCTGCATGGCAGCATTCAGCTCCAGCCCTGCATCCCATCATCTTCCCAACCAGCAGAAGGGGCCGGTGCTGGCTGGAGACCGAGAGAGGGACTTCTTGGCTATTCAGTTCCCAAGAGGTATGTTTCTCTGCACATTCACACCCTAAAACTGTCATACACGTGGCTCGCAATACTTCATTCATTCCCCTGTCAGAATCTCCTGCCAGGATCAGGGGCTGTGCGTTGCCTCTGCAGGGGCAGCTGCTGCTCCAGGATCCGCTGTGCTGCAGGACGTGGCCCTTCTCCTGTGCTGGTGACAGCTGGCATTACACTACATTGTGCTTCGTGGGGACTGAGGATGGAGGAGCAGGGGATGGGGAATGGGCTGAGATGGACAACACAGTGCCCCGAGTGCTGCCCGTGGGATGCACACAGCCCTGGACGGACGGACGGACTCATGGGAGGAGGCAGCTGAAGCTGCCAGGCAGAGTCGCACACCTCGGCCAATGTAAACACACCACAGCACACAGCGTAAATACTGTTTGGCAAAAGGATTACCAGGTTTTGCTCTCTAGCAGGTAATAAAAGTTTAATCCAATCCGACATCTGCAGTCAGGATGGGGACAGTGAGATGCCTTAAGCTGCTGCTGGAGATGCGCACAGGAGCGGCAGTAAGAAAGGGGCTCCTCATAGCCAAATGACATCCATCACTGATGGCTGCAACACCACTCTGCTGGGCTGAGCCCAAAGCAAGAAAGCAGCAATCACCCAGCAGCCAGGTGGGACCACTGCCTCTCTTTTGGGCACTGCACCAACACAGGACCTGATGCCTTGTGCACAGTGTCTGATCCTTCATGGAGGGATTCTGGATGCTTGATTCAAAGTGGCACCGCCACGACGTCAGCACAGCAACAAAAGGGACGAGAGGAAAGGGAGCAGCTTTTCTCCCATCACTGTGCTTGAGGCACCCAGCTGCAGAGGGAGCAGGACCACGTACTCCTATTGCTGATACACTTGAATTAAAAATAGACAGTGAGTAGATGTGTGCATACAGCATTTACTACATCTGTACGTGCCCTTGTATGCACACAGCATGTGTGAATCTCTATTGCTCAGGTGTATGTGCTGTGTACAGGCACACCAACACAAACCACCACGGGCGTTTCTATGTATGTGCACACACTTCACAGGAGAAAGGATTTTGCAGCTGAAATCCAACCAGGCAGAAAAAGACCGAAAGAAAAAAGCAAGGAGGGGGAGAAAAGGCCCAGCTGTGGAGAAATGGAAGGCCTCAAGGAGGTGAAGCTGAGGGCGATGGGGGGCACAAAGAGCCCTGTGGGGTTGTGCACCTTGTGGCATTTCTGGGCCCATGTCTGCAGGGTGGGACAGCCCTGTGTGATGCTCTGCAGCCACAGATTTGGGGAATTTAAGGCCACTTCCTTCCAGGAAAGAAGTGGAACACGTGGAGCAACCAAAACCTAAATCTAAATCATCCTGAGTGCAAAATTAAAGCAAAAAATAAAATAAAACCCTATTTTTTCACTTTTTCTTAAGGCTCAGTAGAATTGTTGCTTGTTTCAAGTACTTCTCCTCTTGCTGCTCCTTAGGAAGCAACACCAATGGGTGCACGTCCTGCACACCAGCACACACCACACCTGCAGCATCATCTCCTGCCTGCAGCATCGTCTCCTGCCTGCAGCATCGTCTCCTGCCTGCCTGTGTACCCCCTGCATATTGCTGCAACTCCCGCCTTGCAGCTGCGGGATGCAGCCTCGTGACCACCACGCCACAGGCTCTTCATTCAGCAAGGCTGGGAAGTGCTCATTGAAACTGTGCAACGTGCCATTTCTCCATGTCCATCATGGGAAGAATAGGAACACAAGAAATGTTTGGGCTCCAGACTGTGAGGGCAGACCCTGTGCAGGTGGCTTCTCCTTCTCCCTGTCCTTGGTGACATCAGCTCTGGGCACTGGGCTGTGTTGTATGGTTTTTTTGGGGAGTTTTCAACACAGTTCAGCTTTCATAGATCTGAAGCCAATGGAAAACCCCAATGAGTTCGGTCCCCACATGGCAGATATTTCCACTCTGGGGAGGAAGGAGCTGATAAAAGCCACAGGAGGGACCCAGTGGGGTTTGGGGACCTCCTGCCCCTGGTGGGGACAACCTGTCTGAGGTGGCCCAGGCTGTGGGGTAGGAGAGGAGCAGCAATCAGCACACTGGACAACACTTTGTGCCCTGCAAATGTCTAAAACTGGGATGAGAGAGAAGGAACCTCTCGTCTGCTGGTCCTGGCGGGTGGGGACAGCAGCTGTCCTGGAGCAGGGACACAGGGGAGGACACTGGGGGTGGGGAGAGGGAAAACAGACCTAAGCCAGATTCAAAGCAGACAGAAGCCCCGGTGGTGTGACCTGCAGGGCCAGAGCAATGCCCCCCCCAATAGGCTTCCTGCAGGCAGCCAGGCTGTGACTGCAGGGATAAAGACCAATGGGACAGTTCAGACAACAGGATATCTTCCCCTTTCCCAGCACCAAAGAGGGGAAACAGAACCCCAACCCCATCCTAACCCAACATACGCAACGACGGACAGTCCTCAGACAGCCTGACGGGAGGAGACAAGCCAGCACCGTGCGACGTCTTTTCTGTTTAATTCCACATTTCATTTTTAGGGGGCTCAGGGCTCTCTGGCAGCCAGCAGCCCACCCGCTCCGGCCGTGCTATGGGGCTCAGGGCGCAGTGCCCACATCCGTCCATCCATCCATGTCCGTCCGTCCATCCATGCCACGTGCTGGGGAACAACGGGAGTTCCCAGGCAGCTCCATCTCACCCCGAGCTGAGCCTCAGGAAACAGCCTGACCTCTCCTCCTCCTGCCCCTCATTCATAAAGAAATTTAATAAAATAACAATAATAATAATAATAATAATTAAAACAAAGGCTATTTGGAGCTGTTTCTGCTCAACTTTCCACAGTCTCTTTTCATGTCACTCTCTGGAATCAGATTTTTCAAGAAATACTGTGAGAAAAAAAAAGAATAATAATAATAATTATAATAATAATAAAAAGCATCTGGAACCAGCTCAGAAGATTTCTAATGCTTTTCAGCTTGACTGACTTGGAGTGCATTGACCACACCGTTTATATTTTCTTCAGGTACCTGCAAGGAAACAAAAAGGAAAGGTCAGGTTCTAACAAACCTTGGGTTGGATGACAAAAGGCAGAACGAGGAGATGAGCAAAGCAGCCCCAAGGAGCCAGGAATGCTGTTGGACACCTGAACTCACTGAGACAGGGCTCCAGCTATGGGAGCCTCCATTTCAGAGGAGCTGATGCAAACGTAGCGATGGGACTTTCCTTCTACCTCTCCCTCCTTCCTGCTGTTGGCAAAGCCCTGTGCACCTCTGTTCTTGCACTTCCCAATACAGCTTTTGACAGGAGGAAAGCATGGCACTGAGTGACAGGGTCAGTGGGCACGGTGGTGATGGGTGGGTGGTTGGACTTGATGATCTCAGTGGTCTTTTCCAACCTTAATGATTCTATGGAAGGGGGCATTCAGGGAAAGCTCCCGGAGTCCTTGTAGCTCCTTTACTTTGGAGACTTGAGTTATGCATCCATATGCCAGATTTCTGCCCCTCCGGGGGGCACTCACCAGATTTTGGACCCATGGCTGTGGGAGGGGAGCACACCAGGTCATAGAATCATAGAATCATAGAATCACAAGGTTGGAAAGGACCTACAAGACCATCTAGTCCAACTGTCCTCCCATTACCGTTGCTACCACAAGCACTAAACCGTATCTCGTAGCTCCTCATCCAGTAGCCTCTTGAGCACTGCCAGGGACGGCGACTCCACCACCTCCCTGGGCAGCCATTGCAGTGCCTGACCACTCTCTGAGAGAAAAAGTTTTTCTTCATGTCTAAGCTAAACCTCCTCTGGTACAACTTGCAGCCATTTCCTCGGGTCCTGTTTGTTGCCTGGGAGAAGAGGCCAAACCCCTCCTCATCACAACCTCCCTTCAGGCAGTTGTGGAGAGCAATGAGGCCTCCCCTGAGCCTCCTCTTCTCCAGACTGAACAATCCCAGCTCCCTCAGCCGCTCCTCATAAGCCTTGTGCTCCAGACCCCTCACCAGTTTCATTGCCCTTCTCTGGACACGCTCCAGGGCCTCATGGGGAGCTGAGGGTCAGCACTGGTGGTGGAGCACAGCACCTGAGCTTTCTATTCCAGCCCTGTGATGGAACTTCACCACAGAAGCCCACCTAGCCAATTACCAGTGGGTGTCTTGTAACAGAAGGTGCAGAAGATCCTGGAGTGTCTGTCATTGGCAGAAAGGAAAATGATGACACAGAGAGGCCCATTAGCAGCAGAGAGGCACTGACCACTACCTACATTCAGTGATGGCACTCAGGGGACGGGCAGCCAACAGCTCTTGGAAAGTGAGAAGGGGATGGAGGGAAAATAAATGATCTGTGAGCAGCTGCGGGAAGCCAACATAACTCTGGGTAGGGAAGATGAAGGGACTGCTTCCTCTGCGAGGTATTTGACTCCTTGGCCAGGAGCACAATACCTGGATTCATTGGAGACCCTCTGAGCTCAGTGGAAATATGGCTGCACTGTGATTTTCTGAGAGCTTTTAACAAAACCAGGAGAAAAAAAAAAAAAACCCGAAAAAAACCAACCCATGAGAAATAACAAGAAAAACATTCAATTTTCCAGCAGGAAGATGGAACAGGAGCTGCTAACTCTGATGATGTGTGAACAAAGGTCTGCTGGGAAAGGAAGAAAATAACCTTAAAAGAACCACAGGGTCAATTCTTCTGGGTTCGGAAGAAAACTCCAGCAAACATCCATCACATGAAATAGGACTATGAAGCTCCACTGCCTCTTTCACTGTTTTTCCCTTTATGTTAAATGCTGCCTGGCTCCCTTAATGCCAAGGCACCATCAATCACACAACGAAGGGTTGGGCTTTGTTTTCTCCAATGTGCAAAGTTTTGACCTGTGGGACACATCCTAGTTGTGCAAGACACCTTCGAGATCCCTAAGGAGGGCAACTGGTGCAACATGCTCACTGGCAGCCAGAGGGCAGATCACACATCCACAAGGAGAGCCAAAGCAAAGCTCCAAACTGCTTCCCAATCACAGCTCCAGCCTCGGTAGGCGCAAAATGCTGGGGAAGATGAGCAAGGAACCTCCAAGTATGAGGCAAAGGGAGCAGAGCACCTGGAAAAGCTCGCTGGCTCTCTCCAGACAGACCCTGCAGGGAGCTGGAAGCTGCCTCCAGCCCAGCCCCACCTCATCCATCCTTGGAGAGCTGAAGGTTCCCATCTTGGCAATGCCTCCCAGAGGGAATGACTTCCAGAGCACTCCTGCAGCTAACAGCAGGGAGAGCTGAGTGTTAACAGCCAGGAAAAACTAAGCAACAAAAAACACCATAAGATGCACAGGAATAAAAAGAAGGGGGCAAGGGGAATGAGTTTGTATAAAGAACTCTGAATTGTTGACAGCAAACACTGAATGACCTTAAACAAAGAGAGGATGGAGAGAAGAGGTTCAAGATGCTCTTAGACCTTGAGAGATGCTGCTGGAAGTAAAGGTATATGGGAAGTAAAGAGCCTAGGTGAGGGTCTTGGCCAACAAAGCAAAGGAGGGCTTGCAATGCACCAGCAGTCAGCACGCCTTGGTGCTAGAATGGCACCATCCAGGTGAAAAGGTGTGTAAAAGCACACAAAAAGAAAACAACAAGTAGCAAAATACTGACTTAGAAAGGAAGATCCACAGACCTCAATGTGTGGCCCAAACAAGAGCCTGCCAGCTGCTTGGAGGCTGCGGGGTCGGATGCAGCCACCTCTAAAAGGCGGAGCTGCTGCAGAGTCATCACAATTGCACGGCACGAGTTTTAAGTGAAGGATCTATTTTAAGCCCTCCAGATACTGCCTGACAATTAGCAGCACTCTGCACCCCGTGCCCTGTGCACACAGCATGCTCCGGGGCCACGGCAGCAGGTAGGAATGCGAGGCAAAGCTAGCAGTATTGATTTTAAAATGGTGTTTTATTAGCTTATCTTATCAGCACAGTTAATATTCAAGAAAGTAAGACAAACACATGCACCACTCTGACCTTTGCTATCTAGAATAATATTTACTCTTACTCTTTACACACATGACCTATGGGCTGCAAATGGTTTGTGCCAGCTGTGAAAAACCCAAGAAACGAGCTGAAAAAACCCAGTGCAAAAAACCCCTTGGACTCTTTGGAGGTTCTGAAGGTCACAAGCAGGACTGGACAGTGAGCTTGCAGCGATGAAAGGAGAAGTAATGCGGCGAAGGGCACTTCGAGGGAAACAAAACAAAGAGCACAAACCAGCTGAGCTCTGTCAGCTTAGTGCGTGGCTGCTGGTGTTCTCATCATGGTGTGCCTCCCAGGAAGCCCTCCCCTGCCCCAAGTAAGCAGTCTGGATACTCACCAACGCGTGATCGAACTTAAAAGTACTGATGTAGTAGGCTGGGATGTCGGCCGCGGCCAAAGGCTCAGAAATCTGAGCGACAATTCCACATTCATCTGTTGGGGAGATAAAAAATGAGTCACTGTCCATTCCCCCAACTGGAATCCAACCGGATTCTAAGCTAACACAGATAAATGTTGCATATTTAGGGGACTGGTGGGTGTCCTGATGCCCCATCAATGAAACATGCCATGTCACTTCTACATATTTTGCCTCCGAGATGCATTAAAAGAAGTTGCATGAAAATTGTGTTCTTACAACTTGTGTTCATCTGACATATGGCTGAAAACGAAAAATATTTAAAGCTTTTCCGAAATGTTCTTGAAGTCTGGATTTGTAACTGCTTTGGAAAGCATGGAAGGAGTCCCTGTGTTTTGTGAGCATCAGGTCTTGGTTGCAGAATTCAGATTAAACTCCTTAAAACTGCAGGGGTCATAAAAATAAGAGGGATACATCTGCAGAAGTGAATATTTGCTCTGTGCTCTTAGGTCCGATATTCTTTTGAGTAGAGAAGACGTTTACAGCATTGAACATAAAACAGTTCTCCCATTTGGACTTCTATGGATCTACACTCAATATACCAAAGCCCCAGAGGAGTCCAAAGGCTGTGCTGGCACACCACTGCTTTCAGCAATCTGCAGTGCCACCTCTTTGTCCATCTTTGCTCTTTAAATACAGACCCAGTTGCATCTGCCTTTGAAGTCCTGCAGACGGGTGTAATTCAGGCGGAGCTGTCAAGCATGCAGCACTTTCAAAAGTATATTTAGAAGCCTGACTTATTAGTAGGAGTCACCTATTGGGAAACCTCAGCCTGCAAAGTCACGTTGAGCTGCTGGCACTTGTAAAGCCTCAGACTCAAATGGATTTTTCCATCCCCTTTGAAGGCCTTGAGGCAACCGACTCCCCTTGCACCAACTGAGGGCCCAAATGTTTACCTACCGAAGCCAAGGGGCTGCCCTCCAATCCGCACCATCTTCCAGAGTTCACCAGATGCACTTGTAAACAACAAATTATTAGGAAATCTGCAAAAGAAAGGGAACGCCAAACGCAGCAATTAAAACCCAGCAGTGTGTCGGATGCTGCCCGCGGGGATGCTGCTGTTCCTGTATCCTTACTTGGAGCCAACAACAGTGGCAGGTGTTCAAGAGCCGTGGACGTTCATGAAATGCAGCACTGAGGGTCAGCGGGCATGGTGGGATGGGGGTGATGGTTGGACTTGGTGGTCTTTCCAACCTTACTGATTCTATGCTCCCCTACCTACTTTCTTTGATACGCAGTGGTGCCCACTGTCCCTGTACCCAAGCACCATCAGTGCTTTTTCCCTTACCATCCCTAGGAGGACCCTGGGTTCCCTGTAGATCCCCAGTTTGTAACAGAGAAGGAATATCAGTGGCCAAGCGACTTGCTGAGGCCAACAGCAGTGAGTGGCTGCCCAGATTCCCCAAGCTGCTCCAAGCCCCAGGCCTCTCTTGAAGGCAGACAGAGTTTTACTCCAATTAAGGTTTAAGACATTTCCAAGAGAGCAATTAATAGTTTGCAGAACAAGTCCTTAGGGCAGGCAAGAATCAAACCAAACACTGCACTGCGTGTCAAAAGCAAATCTATGCACGGCATCTTGGAGCAGCATGCTGTCTGTGCTGTCTGGTCTCTGGACCTCAGAGACTGCTGTGATGTGGAGCTGCAGAAGCACACACACAGACCTGACGCTTGCTCCCTCACTGGCTTTTTGCCTCTCCCAGCTAATGAGCCCTGAGCTAAGCCCTGGCTGCACGGGGATGACTGTGTTATCATCACAAGGAGCCTGCACCGAGCCCAGCCACGTGTGAAGGCAAAGTGGGAGGACAGCATCACTGAAGTCCCCACTCTGCTTTTGGTTTTTTGGCAGTAAAGCTTCTACCAGATTTTTTGGGCTTTTTGCTCTTAAAAGTACAAGTTGTGAAAAAAAAAATGTCAAAATCACTTCGCTCCAGTGTTCAACAGTGAGACAGCTCCTGGGATCCCACGTGGCACTGTTATTTCACTCTGGGCCTGGACCAACATGCTGGACATGCTCAGTAAGGTAACGAGGTGTACAGGCATGTAACAGCCACATAGTGAAGCTCCCCAGAATTAACATGTGGGAGCTTAAGCTGCTTCTTGCTCCTCTGAAAACACCCCAGGTGGTTTTTCAGAGTTTGGGAGACCCAGAGACCAAAGCTCACCTCTGCTGTGTCTGGACATCCATGACCAAGGAGATGTAACCCTCAATGAGAGAAAAGGAGAAAAAGCGAATGTGTCCCGAGTCTTCATTGCCCACCACCGAGTCCTTTACTCTGAGGAAACAGGAGAGAACAGCATTAACTGTGTCCAGAAGAGGGCATTTAAAGAAGATACAGCCACTGACACCGGAGGTGCTCAGACACTGATTTAGGGCAGTGTCACTGAGCACTATCACATCCCATTACAGCAGCATGCTGGTTGTGCATCTTTGGGTCACATAAGGATTTGCAGGACACTTACCACACTGCTAACTTTCAGCTTAAGTCTGAAAAGGCTCAGCTTTGCAAAGCCAGCAGAGGTCTCTTGGCTCCCACCTCTTGGGACAACCCTCTTGATCCTCCATCCTCCCCATCCCTAATTACAAGGCATCACAGCAGCGTGAGGCTGCAGCAGGTCCCCAGGCAGTGTGAATTTGTGCCCCCCCGGAGCCCGAGTCCCTGCCATGACCTACCCATTGGAGTAAAACATGACATCCATGAGGAGTGTAGCAACAGTGGGAAGGGTATCTGGGTCCAGGCTGGTGACGCAGAACATATTACTCGGACTGGAAAGGGGGTGAATGACAGGCCTCTGAACTGCAAGAGACAGACACACAGCCATGAAGCCACGTCCCACCAGATGTGACAGCCACTCAGCAGCCACAGAGTAAACCAACAGTGCTGGCAAGGTAAAGGCAGGAAGCTTCTCCTTACTTAAACCCTGCAGGCTATCAGGCTGAAATAAATTCAGGCTCCCACCATTTAGGGGCATTTCTCTGGCCGCTGGCAGTATGCCTCCTTATCCTTCCTCTCTCAAAGCCTATTTTATTGACAGCCCTGCTTTTTCTATGAGGCTCATTTTCTTAAGGAGACCTACAGTTACTGAGTGATGAGGATGAGTGGCACTTCACAAAGGATCCCTGCTTTGTTTGGCTGTGGGCACACAACTACACTTGGGTGTAGAGGAACAAACGTATTTAAGTAGTTGCTTTTCCTGATTATGCCCTTTGCTTGATGCTTGTTCCTGCAGACTGGAAACATCCTACGGTTCTGTATGGCTGCAGGCTCACTGTGGCCTTGATCCTGACTGGTACTGAAGTGTGAAAGGTGAACACCACCACTCTCTGTACATCGATCGCTGCAATGCTTAACCAAGCCTCTGTAGAAGCCATTTCCTTTTGCAGTGTTAAAATATGGAAGCGTGGGCCGCAGACAATGTTCTCTTTTTGAAGCTGAAATGAGTTGCGTTTTAACCTTCTGTCCTACAAAAAGGCATGTCTGCTCTAGAGGCATTAAACCAGCATTAAAAGGCTCAAATTCCACAGAGCTCATCAGCGCTGCTCAGGAAGTTAAGCACCTACTGCAGTCCTTGGTGAATGGGGACAGACTCGTGTACGTGTGAAGCAAACTCCTCTCCCCCATGCAGCATGAAGACCGGCGCCCCAAGGGGTTGAATCCAGGCTGCTCCTTACCCATTTTTGGTTTGACAAATCCATTTGTTATCCCAAGGTCATCAGCAGCCACCGTCTCCCCGTTCACTACTCTGAGGATGGTGAACTCTGCAGCCAGCGTGTGCATGACTAAGGGCAGGTCTCGCTCACGTACCTGGGGGGGATGACAGGGTGAGCTGGTGATGGCATGCACCATGATGAAAACTCTGCACGGGAGGTTAAGGGCACAGGGAAGTGGACACATTATTCCCACATGAAGCAGCAGGTACACAAGGTGCCATCTAGATGTGTGTCTAAGAAGCACTTTCAGTGCTATTACTGCATATGTCAGTAAGGTTATCTACCATAAGTAGGGTATAAATATGTGTATCTGCCACATAACCCATACCAACAAGTGCCCTGCTCCACAGAGAAGCTCCTGATTTGTCAGAGAGCCTAACGGCAAGGCACAGAGCTCTGGGGAAAGCAAACCTTGGTGTTCCTGCTGCTCCTCAAGCAACTGGCTCTCCCAAGTGTCACTGCAGTGTCATTAAGTGCCATGTGCTGGCAGGTGACCCTGCCCGCTCCTCTGATGTCTCTTACCAGGATGAAGTCTGTCTGATAGGTGGAGAGCATGAACACTGAGATGTTTTGGTCAGCCAGCGGTGCTATGACTGACTTGGCAATTTTGGTCACGCCGATGGGCTGGGAGCCAGAGAAGCCGCCTCCGCCGGACACCACGTTGAGGGCGAGCCATGTGGCATCGGCCACACTCAGGTGCTCCGAGGAAGGGAGCTCTGCAGGGACAGAAGGGGAGCACAGAGGTTTGTTAGAGAAGGAGAGAGAGCCAGCTCCATCCCCTGGTCCACATGTGGTCAGCGCAAGGCAAGAGATGAGCCCAGGCAGCCTGCCCGGCATCCCACACTGCCTCACAGTTTGGCTTTTCTCATCTAGGTTTACTTTCTTTCTCTAAATCCATTTGACGTGGAGGGTGACAGAAGAGCCTGGGCACCAGCCTGAGGCCTGGAGATACACAGCAGGTCCTTTCTGCCTGCAGCCCCACAGCAGAAGACCCCACAGCAGAATCCCTATTCACTCCAGGGAAGTTGGACCAGATGACCTTTGAGGTCCCTTCCGACTCAAACGAGACTACAAGGTGATCACACACTGAGATAAAGGAAACCTTTTTAGGGATAACAGTGCCATTATATCTGCTTCTAGTCTAATGGCATTAAGTAGTTCAAAATCTGTATTTAAACCACCTCATACAGATCTTTCACCATTTCAAAGAAACCTTCATGTATGAACAGCCCATAAAACCAGGCACGGACTCTGGAATGACGGCACAACCTTCTCCAAGATTGTCTGGACTTTGGATTTCGGTTTGGCAAATTACAGAAGCGAAGAGCTCAGAGCCAGATCCAGCCTCACAAATGCATAATCCCAGTTAAACCTCCTTGGCTTCGGGAACCTGACCTCAGCTGCAGACTCAGCCAGCACAGACAGAGCGGAGCTCCCAGCGGAAACCTACACACTTTGCTTTGAGGTTCGACACAGCCCAGCAGTATGGAAACACAAACCAAGGACTGCTGCTCTTGCACCAGCTGCTCCACGTCCCCATACCCAACGTTCCCTACCCCGCAGCATTCCCCACCCTGTATCCTTTCCTTCTCCTTCAGGGAGGCCTCTGGGAGCTGCTTCTGTCCAGCTCCACGCTCCGTGTAATAAATTCATCCCCTCAGCCCCCAGTCCCCAGGCACTGCCGCTACGAGACGACGACGGCGCTGAAAACCCAAAATGAACTGAATAACAAACACTGTTCGTTTTGCTCTCCTCAATAACCTCAATTGTGTGTGGCATGAAAATAACCCTGAGCAAATACACTGCAAACAGTGGGGACACTGAGAGTTCTGCTTTTGCATTTTGATGTTCAGCTTCATAGGCCAATGTTTCTCTTTTTTACTGAATAATCAGAGCTTGCACGGAACGAAAACTATGCACCAGGGAGAGGGGGTAAGTTTGTGCATTAATCACCAGCATGTCACCTCACAGAGACCACTGCGAGTTGCTCGTGGGAAATGACTGCAGCCAAATGCCATTTGGTGATCGGTTTGCCCTTTGCATCAGCCAAGCACCCCCGAAATCCAGCTCGCTCCGCCAACCAGCACGGAGGAGCTCAGAGCAGCTGCTGATCTACCAGGCGGCTGACATCTTTCTCCCTTTATTGCCACCTCTGCTCCTTGCCTGAGAGATAAATAAGAAGGGGAAAAAAAGGATGCGTTTCTTCGTCGGACGCCTATTTGCTCGCTAGCAGCACATCATTGGTATTTACGCTTCCACCTCCTGCATCCCAAAGCCATTAAGGCAGACAGGCACCTAAATCACAGAAAGGTCAAAAGACACCCCTCCTCCCTGCAGAACTGTCCCCAGAGCCACAGCAGCGCCGTCCCAGCACACCCCGGGCTGTGGTGATGCTGCAGAGGACGTCACAGCTCCTCTCCCTCCCTGCAAGCGGAGCGGATGGCATTGCTGCCTTACACGGGTGACCCGGCTGCAGTTCAGTGCGTCCCGCCAGCTATTTCGGGGCAGGGATGTGATGGCAGATGCAGCATTTCGCAATGGATGGAGGCAATCCACGCTGGCAAACCTCGCTGACCTCTTCCTCAGGGGCATCTGCAGCTCCCGGGCACTTCTGGTTGTGTTACTGCAGGTCTAACAGGCCCTAGCAAGTGTGACAAGGCCACTCCGTTTGCTTAAATAATCTGCTCCTCATAATTCAATTAACCTTGCAAAAGTGACTGAAAAAATCACTTCTGGACGCTGCTTCCACCAGGCAGCCAGATGGAAAAGTACAGCCTGAATTCCGATGGAACAAACCCAGTCTAGATGCTCAACAGATTCATCTAAATAGCATCAAATAAGCCACGTGGAAGGTGCTGTGTAAAAGGAAGCTTGTAAAAGCAGCAAGGAGAGCTGAAAACACCAGATGCAACGTTAACACGGTCTCGTTAAGGCAGAAGAAGGTAAGAGATATAAAGCAAAGCAAAGATTTGTCCAAGGTGCAGCACCAGCCCAACAGAAAGGCTTAGGGCATGAGTTGGATTCGTTTTTCATACCTGGAGTGACTGAAAAGAATCGAATCATAGAATCATAGAATGGCCTGGGTTGAAAAGGACCACAATGATCATCTCATTTCAACCCCCTGCTATGTGCAGGGTCGCCAACCACCAGCCCAGGCTGCCCAGAGCCACATCCAGCCTGGCCTTGAATGCCTCCAGGGATGGGGCATCCACAGCCTCCTTGGGCAACCTGTTCCAGTGCGTCACCACCCTCTGTGTGAAAAGCAAGAGGGCTGCCCCAGAGCTTTTCATCCCATTTAGCTGCTGTGGTTGAACTCAGTATCATAGAATCGTCACCCTGGGACGTGTGCTGGTGAGCATCAGATGGCCATAAGTGGCTCCTGAGCTCACATAACCAATGGCCAACACCCAAGCAGGGCTGAGCGGCTGCCACCAGCACTCCAGGACACACACCACATTCAGGTCCCATGAGGCACTCAAAAATCCCTTTGGGACAACACAGATGTGTTCAGATTTCCAAAAAACAAAAAACAAAAATCAAAAAAAAGGCTAAAATTAAGGGGCCAAACCAGTGGCTGGGAAAGGAATGGTTCCACGCTGGAAAGCCATCCCACCATTCTCTGCAGAGTTCGTTCCAACCTGACGGCCATCAGATACGCACTTGAGGACACCCATTAGCTCTCAAATGAAATGGCGGATACGGGAAGGATTTACTGTGCTTGGAGGGAAATGAAGATGCTAAGCTGGCTTGTTTCTCTGGTGTGATATGCTGGATCATCTCCTAAGCACTTACCTTCACTCAGCACAGAAGTTTTCGCATTCCAGCAGAGCGCTCCGGGTGATGTGCTGCTCATTGATTTGTTCTGGTGCTCTGAATGAACCAATTGCTCATTCAGCTCATCATCACAGGGCTAACGTTTGCAGCCACGGCTAGCTCTGAATGTTTAAAGATAATGCAATTAAAAATAACCGCCATTATTTTTTTTTAGCAGCCTTTTGGCTTTAGATCCCTTATACTTCACCTTTTATAGCCTCCCTCTGCAAAAAATGACAGCTGGAGCCTTGCTTATATTAAAAAGATAGAGGAAAAAGCTCCTGCAATTGTAGGGCTCCAACGGTCAGGCATTAAAAATAAAAGTGCTGCCAGCTGCAAAATTCACGACAAATGGGGAGAGCTGTCGCCCGTCCCTCTGCGTGGCAGCAGAGTTTATGGCCATATCTTTTTAATATGATTTTTACCTTTATTAAAGGGTTTCCTCCCCACTGCCCTGCAGAAGGTGCTCATCGCTGTGCGTGTTTTCAAATCCCATCTTATCACAAAGAGGGGGATTAAGTCGGGTGGCAAAGGCTGATCCAAAGCCCAGGCATCTCCCTGACTTCTGCATCAGCGTGGTCAGCAAGGAGGGCTGGGGGTGCTGCCGAGAAGGACGTGCAATGGGCAGAGAACCAGCAGGGTCACAGAGAGCCAGCATGGGCTTCCAGCACCACCAGTCTGCTTTCCTGACATCTGAGATGCTGTATGGGTTTGAACTGGAGGTCTCTGCTCGGAAAGCTTTTTGGGAAGCTTTTATTCTGGAGAGCACCCAGAACGTGCAAAACAGAGGCACAAAACGGAGGTTTGTATCCCGTGCCCCCTCAATAGGGAAGCTGTGAAACCTGCCAACTCGTTTTCCTATTTAGGTATTATCCCACTCACAAACCTGTCAGAAGAACACTGTTAGGTTCGCAAACTCCAACACTGCGGCGAGGAAATGACAGCTTGACATTTCATGTATTTAACCACAGAGTTCCTGTGCCTCAGTTTCCTATCTACGAAGTAGGTACAGAAAACAACGTTTCTTCCTAGAAAAGAACCTGGAAAGCTCATTCCTGGGGAAGAGCTAAATAACACCACAACCAAGCAGGAGCAGCTGTGCAGGAGATGCAGCTTGGCCAGCTGCTCAGCCAGGCAGGAGCTCCCTGTATTTGCCTCCAGGTATTCTCCTCCCTTTCGGTTTCCCAAAGCCACCTGTGACCACAGTGCCATGGCACTAGGAGGCGAGGGGTCTCCAGGCTTCTCCTTTTGCTCTGAAGCATGAAAAACAGCAACAGCTGCAGCAACCCAATCAGTTGCTTCCCCCTTCCCTCTCTTAGGCTCCAGCCTACAACCACAATGAACGCTCCTTCAGTCTGCATCTGGAGCGCAGCTGGATCACCTCGCACTAATGAAAGGCCAGGATTGCCCAGGGGGGAAAGAATGTGTTTTGCAATGCAAGTCCCCCTTGCCAGAGGGATCTTCAGCCACGTGAAACAAGATCTATCTGCTCTCAAACCTGCAAATATTCCTCCCAGTCTCAGCTTCCCCACGCTCCAGCAGAGAATTAGCATCTCCACGTCGATGTGATGGAGAGCTGAGCTCTGCACTTCGCAGTGCTGCAGGCAGAGCCAGGAATGCTGCCTGGAGTCTCCACATGTTCCACCAACCACTGACATCCCTTCCAACCTGCGCTGTTCTATGGGTCTGTGACAATCCTTACATACACAAAGCACCTGGAGATGAGACCACCTGCAGAATGGGACACAAGGTTCGTTCTGCACCTTGCTGGGGTGCACTGGAGGGTACAAGGTGCACCCCCCCACCCCCCCGGTCTGATCCCATGCTCCCCTTTGCCCCCTGGCCCATAACTGCAACCCCAGCCCTGCTCCCTTCCCAGCAAAGCCACCACCAGTTTTATTGGAAAGGTACAAGAGCAAACCCTACAGATAAACCAAACCTGTGCCTGCAAGCTGGGGAGAGAAACAGCTGCGGATGAGTTTATCTCTGCACAGCCTCCTGCATCCAGAGCACTGGGAGCTGCGTGCATGACATCACCGCACACCCCAAACCCTGCATGGATCAAACCATCGGATCCTGCAGGCACAGCACAGAGCACATCACTGCTGGAGGAGGATTTCACCTTTCCATGCCCACCCCCATACTTCAGCTACCCAAGAAGCGGGCACTGTGAGAGCCACTTTCCCCTGGCACCCACATGGCACTGCCGATAGAGGCGCAGGCATCTTGTCGAGAGCGACACAAAAGCTTTTCTTTGCTGGAAATTAAAAACAAGGAAACAAACAGCAGCACTCGTGTAAGCCCCAGACTGGCTCACGCAGAAAATTACTTTGAGACTGTTTGCATTCCAGATCAATGGATCAGCTGCAGCGCAGGCCAATTAGCACCTTGAAATCATTCAGCAAGATGAGGGTGGGGGCTTTGGGGAGGGGGTGAGAGCAGAGCTTTCTTGATGCAGAACTCAGTGCTGGGCTCCAGCTGAGCAAGGTCAGCCAGCTGATGCTTCTGCAAGGCAACAGGGGGGCTGCCAACACTGCTCCTGTTTAACCAACACCAAAACCCTTCCTTGTTTGGGATGTTTCAGAGATCCCAGTCTAATTTCTCCTGCTGCTGTTAGGAACAGGACAACCTCTCTGCTTCATATGCACTGACCTAGGTGCACATAGTGTGCTTTGCTATTGCTATTGTCAGAGGAAGAGGGAGGAAGGGATGACACCCCAACCCACGGATGTTCCAGTGTAGTCTTGCCTGTGGTCCTTCTTTAAACAAATCCTACCTCCAAACTCACCCAGAAGCAATGAAGTGCTCTCAGAACAGCTCCCAGCCTGCAGGGATCCATAGGGACATGGCCTTTGGGATGCAGGGTCACTCCAGCACTCCTCAATGGGAGCCCACAAAACGACAGGTACCAAAGACAGGTACCAAGGATTAAAGCAGCTACTTGAGAAGCCCTGCTCCTTGCTAACAGTTCCCCATGCTTCTATTACTAATCCAGGAGGAAAGGAAAACCATCTCTGTCTAAACGGGTTTCTATTATCACAAACGCGTTTCCATCTCTCCAGACCACAGGCAAGCAGAGTGCAAAACTCTTTCAGGCACTGATGCTCTTAACACTTCGAAATCATGCTAATCTGATAAGGCACTGAGGGAATTATGCAAGTAAACAAAGCCGGCCCTGATAAGGAGCCTTCCAGATAGGGCACAGCAGCACTGAGCACCCGCAGGCAGCTGTGCTTTGCCCGTCCCTGCAACATGGGGCAGAAGCATGGCCAACCTGCCCCAACATACAGCAAGGAAAAGCAAACAGCAGCATGCATGGTTTTCCTGAGATGTTTTGCTGTTTTCCACTCATGTGCAGCACTCGACTGTGGCCAGTTTGGCTGAAAGCAGCAAAGCACAGAGGCTCGTCGCCGCACTCATGCAGATCTCACTTTCTTACAGGGTTCCTGAGGCAGCCAGGCTTTGGGGTAATCCAGCACTAAGTGCCACCAAAACAGCAGCACGAGGAGTAATTAACAGAGAGATGCTTTCCAGGGCTGCGTGCTTTGGAGGCAGGCAGTTCACCCAAATAGGATTAGGATAGCTGAGGATTTTACTTCTTTATTTCCACTCCCTTAACCATGAGATCAATGCAGCCAGCCTTGGAAGAAACAGGAGCAGAATTCAGTTATACTGAGAAGGGTCTGAAGCTAAAACATCATTTTCTTCTGTTTCTCCAGAACATTCAAGACAAATACAAATATGGAATGGGACTGACACTGGAAGCAAACAGCATTTAGTCACCCACACAGACCTCTAACAAGCACTCTACTGCATAAGTGAAAATCCTCTGCAAAAGCAGTTTAGTTCAGGGGAAGGAAACCTTCAGGAGAGCAGCAGGAGAACTCCCTGACTGCCCATTTGTGGGAAATTAGAGGTAAAACCAAAACATCCGAGGGAAACCAGAATGGTTTAAGTGGGAAACCTCTGAGCTGGGGAAGCAGTGGGGCTGTGGTGGCCTGCTAGCACGTAAACACATAAAGAGTCAGTGTGCATGCACATAAATACGCCTATCAGTGCTTCCAAAGGCAGGACAAGGTCTCTGCAGAGCTCAGTAGAGCTAAGAACCATCCTCTGGATCTCCTTCTCCATCCAGGGACTACAAAAGATGTTTTGTAACACAGACACTACCACCAGGTGCTGGTGAACATCCCGATGATTTCTAGCATTGTTGTGTTCAAGGATTCAATACCCAATTCAGGTTTGGTATTAGGAACGATTTCTCCTCAGAAGGAGCAGTGCTGCAGTGGCACAGCTGCCCAGGGAGGTGGTGGGGTCACCGTCCTTGGAGGTGTTCCAGAGCCGTGTGGATGTGGCACTGAGGGACGTGGTTAGAGGTATGGTGGGGGTGGGTTGGGGTTGGACTGTATGATCTTAGAGGTCTTTCCCAACCTTAATGATTTGATGATTCTATGAATAACAGAGACCAAGACGTGTGCCAAAGAGGACATCAGGTTGGGCCAGGAGAAACTTTGGACCTGAGCTCCTGTGTGTTGCTAGTGAAGAAGAGGAGACAGCTCTGTCAGAGAGAGCCATGAACATTAACAGCATGGAGAAAACCATGCCAGGCTGAAGCTACCAAATGCAATTGTTCTGTTCATAAGTTTCTAAGCAAAGTTGTGTGCACAAGTTCCAAGTCCTACAAGAAGACATCCAAGGGGAGAAAGAAAAAAAATAAATCTACATGGCTGGCTTTTCAAATGATACAAGAGCCCTTCATAGTGTCTGGCAGCCCTATTTCTAAGTGCCCTATTCCCACATCTGAAGGTCTAGAAAAGAAGGTGGACACAGGCCAGGCGCATTCCCCTGCATGAGGCATGTATCCAAAGAGGTGGAAGCAGAGAAGAGTTGGGTTATACATTCCCCACTGGAGACAGACCACGGCATCCTGTTTTTCAGTGCCCAGCTTTAGAAAAAAATCCCCCAAACGTGACTGTTTGTGCCCACTGGTCTCACAACACAGCACCAGGGGTCATCATTAACACAGATGCCCCATCACAGTACCACACTCCCCACAGCTGTGCTTCCCATGGGCTGGTATAGCCTTTCCTAGGAGGGGACAGTCCCCACAGGATGAGAGCACTTTGTGGGCTCAGCACATATTCCCACAGCTTCTGAAACCACAGTCTTAATTTACCAGGCACAAGGAATCCACAGAATGGTTTTTCCTTGGGCGGAAAACGGCATCTTCTCCTGTCCAGACCCCGAGCTCAGAGCTGCACTGCTGGAACCACCAACCAGGTGCCCCCAGCCTTGCAGGGACCCTATTGGTGTTCTGGCACAGGCATTTTTTGTTTAACAAACTTCCTTTCTTGTAACCCGCGGCAGTAGTCATGGTGACAAAACTGGGGTCCTTGGCAACGCACCAATGATGCTGCAAATCTACGATGACTAATCCTAAAAGCCTAATTTGTAGAACTCATTCAAATGCTTAAAGATTCACAGGTCACCACAGGGGTCGATTTCCATTTGTCAGTGAGGGACGGGAGACAAAGTCAGTAATTGCTGGAACCAACGAGGCAGCATTAGAGCCACTGGCTCTTTCTTTCACATCTTTCATGTTTCACCTTTCCACTCCTGGCATTTAACTCACAGAGGCACAAGGAAATGGAGTGGCCTCTGCTAACACACAGCAAAACCCGCTTTTCATGGCTCTATCTCCCTGTTTATACCAATAAAGCAGTAAGCTACACGCTGCAGACAATATCTTACCCTATAGAAAGCAAATCATGCTGGCCTGAGGCACAGAGTCCTAAATCTTTATCCCACATTGCAACTGGACCCTACTAAAGAGTCTGTCCCCTTCTTTCCTGTAGCTCCCCTGTAGATACTGACAGGCCGCTCTCAGGTCTCCCTGCAGCCTTCTCTTTTCCAGGCAGAACAGCCCCAGCTCCTTCAGCCTATCCTCATAGGAGAGGTGTTCCACCCCTTGCATGATTTATGGTTGGTAAAATTCTAGTTCCACTGACCAGGATTTTCCCCTCCTTAAAACTGGACAAACATAATTGCACTCACTGAGACTGACACAGAGCCAAGTCAAGCGCAAAGCACTGTTGGGTCCCTTCGTTAGTTTGTCAATGTTTCTGTTCCTACAGAGGAAATTAAGTTTAACCAGGAGTTATCTCCACACATACTTCATTATATTGTTGTAATAAAGCAATAGCAACACTAATTATTATGGGTACTAACAACTTCTACTGCACCTTCAAGAGCAAAATGTGCCACACAATGTCTATAACCCTTGTTTCAATCCAATCTTGGTTAATTCTTACAATCACAGAACCATTAAGGTTGTAAAAGACTTCCAAGATCATCTAGTCCAGCCATTCACCTACCACCAATATAGTCCACTAAACCACATCCCATGTCTTGCACATCAGAGGCTCTGTAAGCCTTGAAGATAGACAGAGTCAAACCTTTGCTCTTTTGAAAAACAAAACCTTTACTGATCTTCATGGAGGCTGAGCCAGCAACCTCGGGGTGCTTGGACAGTTAGATGGGATCTGCAGGCACTTAGCAGAGCACCTCTGGCTCCTACAATGGAACCACTGGTCCCACTGACTACAGAGGTGCCATAGTTCCTTAATAGGACGACCTACTACAGCAGAAGACCCGAATACAGATTTATTCCTTATTATCAGAGGTGATGTTCTGGTGCTACTGGCTTGGGTACAGAATCATTAAGGTTTGAAAACACCAGTAAGATGACCAAGTCCAACCACCAACCCATTCCCACCATGCCCACTAACCACGTCCCTGCCCCCTCCCAGTACCACTGCTTTAACTAGAGCACTCAAAACATCCTGAGATCTGCAGTGTTACTTACAGTGCTATAAATCTCTGTGCAGACAGAAATCCTGAATATGTGGAGTGCTTTTGCTCACTGCTTTTTCAACCAGGATTATTTGAATTTCTCCTGTCAAAACAACAAACCCTGAGGGGTCCCCACCAGCAGTACAGCTCATGCTGCTGCCCGCATCACCTCCCTGCAGCTCCGTGGTTGCCTCCTGTGGCCCAGCATGACCCTTATCCAGTGTGATGCCAAGCCAGTGCTAAGGCACTGCCACCCTGCAGCACTGCAATCTGTATCCCAGCGGCACAGCACTGTTCTGTTGGGAGATTTTGCTCAATTTCTGTAATTGTAGCCTGGGCTGGGCATCTAGGCACTGGTAGCTCAATGGAGCCTGGATGGAAAAGACAGTGCACCTTTAGCTGCAGCTCAGATGCAGGAGAAGAGCTCCCCGTAACACAACCCATGAAGCTGTTGTGTGTCTGACGGCTGCTGGATGAGCAATTGCAAAATCTATTCACTGCTCCACTGTCCTCTCACCTCCTTCTGCAGGTGTCCCCCACAGACGTCATGTAATCACAGTGTGGTGGGCTTGGAAGGGGCCTCAGAGACCACCCGGTTCCAACCACCATGCCATGGGTTGCCAACCACCAGATCCAGAACCAGATCAGGTCGCCCATCTAAAGCTCAGCTGAACAAAGTGTTAGAAAGGGGCTGCAAAGGCTGATGGCACGGTCAGTGGGATGGGCAAATCCACAAGGTGACAGATAAGGCATTAAGCATTGCTAAAACACTGTATGGAAGTGAAAAACAAGACTAAAGAAAGAGGGATAAGAGGCAGAACAGGTTGCTGTGAGGTCGAGGGGAACTGTGAGCTCTACTTAACATCTGCAGGAGGTCTGAATCCAGCACAAAAAACCCTGGGATGATGCTTGTTAAATGCTTCAATGAATTGGAAGTTATCTTCCAGTGTATTTTTAGTTGGCACCAACAGGCATTACATAATGGCTATTATATAACGGCACTACAGCTACAAATACTCTCGTTTGGGCTGTTTGTTTGTTTGTTTTTCTCTCTCCCTTTTCTTTTAGTTTTTCATCTTCCCCTTAGTGGGAAACTGATCAATAACTGCACTTTCCATCAAATGAGGGAGGCAAATCCTTCAGAGAAAAATCAAATGGAGTAACAATATTGTTACCGAGCCTGTGCGCGCCTCGCTCTTGCCCAACCTCAAACAGAATTAACTATTCCCAGAATAGAAATTCCACTAAGGCTTATCTGTAGTTTAAAGGGGCAGGCTGTGATTCTGTGCAGACACTGAATTTCTCAATACTGGAGGATTTTTTTTTCGCTTTATCTCTTACTGATGATAGCTCAGAAGACAAAAATAAAGGGGGAGAGCACCACACGGAAGATGCTGAGAAGCTGAAGGAGATTTTCTTTATCTTCCAATGAGATCAGCACTGCTTGGTGCTCCTTTAAAATCCTGGCATAGAGATGCTGTGGGTTTTTTTTTTTTTACATCTTTTCTTCTGAACAGCCGTGCTGGCAAAGCAACAGAGACTTCTGCTTCCCAAATAGGTGCTACGTGGAAAAAAAGGAGAAACTTCCCAAAAGTGAGGAATATTTCTTTGCTTTTATTTCCTATCTCTGGATGTAAACGGAGCCGAGGCTGGCGTTCGGAGTGCAAGAATAAAAATCAGATCAGTGGCACAACATGAGCTCCCACACCACGCTGCCCCGCGGCTCAGGCGAGGGCTCGCTTTGTTTTTGCCATCCCAGCACAGAGCCTCTCTAACAAACACAGCGCTCGGTAATGCTGCCTTTTGCAGGCTGGTCTTCTTTGGAACAAATGAGGCGATTCTAGAAAGAGCAAAGACATCATCTGACACAGTCCCTTGCTAGCAAGCTGCTCCCCTCTGCTGTCTCACTATCCCACCTCCCCAGACCCAGCAACGCCACCGATACGAGCTTTATAAATAACCCAAAGCAGCGCTGCCTCGCTGGGAAGGCATTGTGCTGAGCACATTGCTTGGTGTCACACAGGAACAAAAACCCTGAGAGAGATGAGAGGGGAAAAAAATACAAATGCAGCTGCTTGCAGAACGCTAACTCTCTCCGGAGAGAAGTTTTTTTGGCTTTCAAAGCTGCCGTGGCACAGAGCAGATCCCAGTGCTGAGTGGAGATCTGAAGGCAGCGATCACAGCCCCATGCAAAAGGAAAGCCTGGCAGGGCTGCTCATGTAAACAGGAGCAAAAAACCAACAGGAGAACAGGACAAAGAGGGGGCAGAAGGGAGGGAAATGAGCTAGCTGGCACGGTAGCACTAGGTTTGGGCTAAAATATTACTGTTTGGAGAAGATGGAATAGCTGACTAAAATGTACCCAGCGCATCAAGATACATTATTACGTGAGGAATGCTGCCTTGCTCTGGCTGGCAGGCTTTTGACACCTAGGTGTGAGGATCCTGAAAAATCAAGCTGAGAAAAAGGTAATTTGCTGGAAAAGCTGCCTCTGGAAGACGCTGGGGCTCTGCAGATACGAATGCATGGGAGTTGTGCTCTGCGGTGCTTTGCAAGTAGTCCACGCTAAGTACAAAGAACACAGCCATTTGTCATTCAGGACTGAAAATATCAGAGAAACAAGCATCAAAACAAGCAAAAGCTGTAAGTTTGCTTGCATTCGTCATGGTTTTCTTCACCTCTGTAAAAGCCATTAAGGGACTGCACAATAACCAATCACTTGCAGCACTGGGAAACAGCACAAACAAGCTCAGAAGAGACAAGCATTCATGGCTCTCAGGAGAAATGCTCCTAACCCATTTCAAAGCCACCCAGCCCTGCTGATCCTCCACCACACAGGTGCTTGGGATGAGGGCATTTGATACAGCTCTGGGTGCAGTGCTGTTTCGGCTACTGAGTGCCCTTCTCAAGAACAAAGTGCTGCAGGCAAAGATGGCCCAGCAGTGAGATCCCTGGTTACTGAGTGCTGCCACGTGGCTGTATGTGTGCACCAGCAGCTTGCTCATGCACGTATGCAAATGAGGGAGAATCACAGAATCATTAAGGATGTAAATGTCCACTAAGATCACCAAGTGCAACTGTCAGCCCACCCCCACCATGCCCACCGAATGTGTCCCTCAGTGCCACAGAGCAGCACGGAGCCCTGGATGTCACCGCCCTGGAGGGATTCAGGTTGGATATTAGGAAAATTTCTTCTCTGAAAGCACGGTCAGGTGCTGGAATGGGCTGCCCAGGGAGGTGGTGGAGCCACCAATCCTGGACCAATCCAAGAAACATTCAGACGTTGTACATGGCATAGTGGGGAAATACTGGGGGTAGGTGGATGGTTGGACTGGGTGATCTCGGAGGTCACTTCCAACCTTGGTGATTCTATGATTCTCGAGCAGCAGTTACCCCTTGTAACCTTGAGGCACAGTTCAGCCCAACCGTGTTTCAGAGCTCCTTGGTTTCTCACTTTTAGGGGAAGTGCATACAACAGGAGGGCAAGGAATCCCAGCTACCCGGCTGCATGCCCAAGGACAAGCCCCTGCACACGTGCTGCTGCCAGGTGTAGGAATCGTCTCACTGTATTTAAGTCAGAATTAAAACATATTTATCTCTTATCAATGAGATGTTGTACCTTCAAGAATACAATAAAAAGCTTCAGATCTCCAAAACAGGAACCATTAATCAAGCAGATGCTCTGCAAGACCTCCCTGTGAAACGCCCAGTCATCAGCTGTGGGCACCCAGCCAGAGTGGCCTGCGAGCTCTGTTCTATTGACATGTATTTTTAAACCAGCTCCCCCAAAGAGAGGGCCATTTAGGGCCCAGAACACTGGTCCTGGGTGCTGAGGCCTGGCCCCATAGACTCCCTTGCAGAGCATCTCTCCGTATCTCAGCTCTCTCCCTCTAAGATCAGGATATTATGCCATCTCCTAATGCTTACCTCGTTTATAAGTCCAAAAGTGCAGAGCATGGACCACCTGTTCCTACACTTATGTCACGTGAAATGCTACTCTGTCCCTGTGTGGTGATGAGAGTGCATACATCTGTAATAAGCACAACAGAAAAGCAAGGGTGCCCAGGGAGGTGGTGGATGTGGCACTGAGTGACGTGGCCTACAGCAGTCCCAGTCATGGGCTGATGGTTGGACTGCGTGATCTTACTGGTCTTACCAACCTCAATGATTCTATGATCTTCAGGCATAACGCAGCCAGTCTATGGCGATGCCTTTTACTTCCACACCATTCCCAGTGGAACTATCTCAATGTAATGCAATCTTTGAAACCAACCAGTGGTATTCTGTAGGGTCTTTAATAGTGCATGGATTAAGTGCATTGCCACAGCACTGATACAAACCACTGGGAGCATCTCTCAGACACACTGACATCCCCTGGGCTCCAGGTGTGCCAAAACCTGCCTGGGCTGGGCCAGGAGAGCCCGGAATGCTACAGCAACAAAAACAACACAGCAACAACCTAAATTAAGCTGATAGTTTTAAAAGATTAGTGAAATGTTGCTTTCTATTCAAATTAGGAGAAAAAAGAAAGGATTACTCACAAAAAACTCAACTCCCTCCGCAAAGTGTTTACTCTCTCCTGAGACGCTGCGAGAGATTTTTTGCATTACTGCAGATCATCATCAACAGAAAAGCAAATGTTTAACAAGAGGGAGAAAAATAGGAGGCTCTGGAAAATAATGCCAGTTAAGGGGTTTTCAGATTGGTCTGCGTGAAAGGAAATGGGTAAACAGTGCTCATCTGAGCTCCATGAGAGCAATAAGCACTTATAGGGTGCGAGAGGCCTCCAGGTGGGTGCTGAGCACAGAGTGAGCAGCAATGTTAGGAGAGGAAGGAGGTAAGGACAGTCTAGAACAGCTTCAATTCATTTCTACAGATGTACTCGGAGAGGTGCAAAGTGGAACGTCTCTGTGCATTGCAAGGAATCAAAAGCCAAAGGAAGTCCCATGATAGGACTTAGCAGAAGCTCAGCACAAATAAAACAGGCATCCTTGTATAAACACAGGTCTGCAAGAACTGCCTGATGCCCAGACACAGGCTTTACAAGCACTACAGTCTGAACACTTGGCTCCATGGCTGAGCTGGGCACGTTGATGGCTGGAGATGGGCACAAGGCTACCAACGTGCTACCCTGCTGTGTGAAGTGCCACCAATCTCAGCTCCTAAAAATATAACACAAATCAAAAGGCAGCTAACTTTCCCATCTCTGCTGCATCCCGTTGTTGTTGTGGAACGCCATGGGATAGCTTGGTATGAAAGGGGGCATAGAAGCAAAGCGCCCTGTGGAACAAAGCTGTTGTGTCTGCGCTGGACTCGCATGACCTCTTCCTTAGGGTAAACAACTCTGGACTCCTGAAGCAGACCTGGTCACAGATGGTTCTCCAGTTCCAAGAATCCCCACTGATCACAAAGACGAAAGAAAACCCTAAATGCTGAGCAGCCACAGCAGGGAAGGCCCTTTGTGCAGGTAAAAGCAATGTCTTGACCTGCTGAACACACCGCATTCATCATCAGTTAACTACTTATTTATTCACATTTACAAAGTTCCTTGTGAATGCGTCCTCAATGAAAAGGATGATCCCTTTTCTTGCTGGTCATCACCTGTCTGTACGGACAGTTTACTCCAGAATGACATGACAGCCTGGGATCTGAGAGGCACTGCTCATCCACAAGCCCGACACCACCAGCCTGCTCCTCTTCTCTCCCCTCTTCCCACTCCACTTCCCCACCATGACCGCTCTGTTTCCTCCCATTCTCCTTGCTCACAGACCCAGCTTTGCTTCCTGTTGCCTCCTTTGCCCTCCCCAGCAGCCCCATGCACAGACAATCAGGTCATGGACAGCCTCATCCCAGGTTACCAAATCTAGCAGAGAAATCAGGCCAAAGGCTGAGGGCATTTCCATGGGAAGCACTGAGCACAGTTAACATGAAGCAGTACTATCAGCTCCACCTAGAACAAGTTTTCAACTTTTGCTGACACAGTTCATTATCTTACAAAACAAATTGCTCCAAGTGAACTGTGACATTAGTGTGTGTGATCCTCCAGTCGCTCAGGCTATTAATGTTTAAGATGTAATTAGAAGTAAGGGTAGAAAATAGCCTTTGCAGAATATTTTTCAGACCATTAGTTGAAAGAATTTTCCACACAATTTCTCTCTGGCATTTCTGAGTACAAGGGCCTTCTCTTTATCAAGTGCTCTCCACTCCTGCACTGCTTCACCTCAATGCAAAAAGGCCAAATCCATCTTACTCTCTGATCCATGAGTTCCTCTTGGGAGCCTGGCTGTTAAAGATCTGAAGAAGGAAGCTGGGAGAAAAAACACAATAGGTTATGGAATTGCTACCTGCTGTAGAAATTAAACGTATTGATGCTATCCAGCAACAGAGATGGTTTGCTCATTAACATAGAATCGTTTGAGTTAGAAGGGACCCTTAAAGGCTGTCTGGCCCAAGTCCCCTGCAACCAACAGGGTCACCCACAGCTCCATCGTGAACATCCTGCCCATCTAACCAGAACTTTTCTGCATGGGAAATTCTTCACATTAATCCTCTTTGCTGAGCGCTCATCTTGGAAATCAGGTATCTCAAGCTTCCTTGCCACCTGGAATGTTCTAGCTGCAGTGGCTGCTTGGAAAAGACTTCCAGCTTTTTGCTTCCTGGACCAGATTACTATCATTATTTGTGCTGTAGGAGAGGCTAAGGAGACTTCGTCCACTAGGGGGAAAAAAAATCATCAGAAAAATTCAAAACCAGGAAGAGCAGTGGATGCAAAGCAGCGTCTAATTCTTCCCTTCCCAATTTTCCACCGAGTGCTTTTTAAGCAGCATCTTTCCATTTTCAAATGAGGAAGTTGCACCCCATGTCAGCAGCTCAACTAATCAAAACTGACAACAGCAGCATCCCCACCAAGAATTACTCATCAAAAACATGCCAAACTCAACCACAGGAATCTCTATAGGATAGGATCCTGGTTTTTTTTTTTTTCATACTAGATTTCCCTCCAGAAACATTTGAATTTTTAAAGCAGCTGGGGAAGGACTGAAGGCTGCCAACAAGCACAACCTGAGCTGTCAGAGCCCCTGCAAGCACTCCAGCACCAGTGCTGCCGTAGTAATGCGCCTTGCTCAAAATCCAGTTGTGCCAACAGACCGTCAGCTCCCCTGATCACATAACCCAAGCTGGACTGAGAGAATGAGGCTTTCACATGGGTAAAACCCTTGCTGATGCCTCCTCCTTCCCACTGTGAAGAGCCAGGCTCCTCCAGCTCCCTTCCCTCCATCCAAAGCCATACATTTCTATGGGACTATGCGTGGCTTAGTGGGCATGTTGGTAATGTATTGAGGGTCGGACTAAATGATCTCAGTGGTCTTTTCCAGCCTTAATGATTCTATGAGGGGTCCTGATGTTTTTGATACTTAAGTCAAACTCAGCTTCAGCACTTGAATGAGCTCCTGAGCCCCAGTGGCAGAATATGTTTAAAATAAAGCAGGTGCACATGTCTTAAAGATGCAGCCACTGCTGCACAAAGAGCACCACTATTAACCCTCCAGTTCTCAACAGTGTTTTCTGTTGGGGCTGGAGAAGCACGCTCTGCAGCTGCTTTGAACTTGGTGCTCATGAGACACAGGTTGTACTTCTGACAGCAGACTGGTTTCAGTTAGTGGTTTCCTTTCATCCAACTGGGAGGCAATCTGAGAAGCTGGCATGGATTGTCCTCGATCCTTGGACACACATACATTTCCTTGTAAAGGTACATGCAAGCTGCTAAACCAGGCACATTGTGGCACGCTGGAATATTCATCTGGGTCAAGAATTTGTTTACACAAATTCTAAAAATGAATTTGTCTGGGGGGAAAATGATCTCTGTTTAGAGCACAAAGAGACATGGTAAACATCCTCCAGAGCAGGCACTGCTGCCTGCTGCAAACAGCAGAGAGCTTGTTTGAGAGGCTGCTTTATTGCTGGTTGAACTGCCAAAACAGAAATCCACCAGGGGGTGATCCATACCATAACCCACAGAAATACTCATCCCACATCTCCCAAGGCTCAGGTCTAACTTTGAAAACAAGTAAATAAACAACACCTGCAACTCACCCAGCTTAAAACCTGCTATCCAAGGCCAGGACACAAACCAGCACCAAGCTCCTGGATACCCTGCTCCATTGGACTGCTCTCAGTTACAAATGTTGGTGTCTCACGTGAGCCATCCAATTCACCAACACAGGAAAAATTTAGGCTTGATCCTGGACTGCTAAATCCTGGCAGATGCTCTCAGTACATCGATCAAAGTTTGACATTCCAACACACTTTGCAGTTTTAAGCTGCAGTTAAGGAGAGATTGCTGGAAGAGAACGGCTTAAAATGCTTTCACTTAATCCCCTTCTTCATCCCTGAAGAAACATACACGTGTAAATACACAAATATAGGTATGCTCACAGACATACATACAGCCGTTACAGAAACTGGCAACTCTTCATTACACAAGTTCAGCACAAAGGGATTCAGTAAACAAATACTTTTCCCAAGCCCAGAGAAGCAGAAGAGAAAAACAAGTGTGAAATGAATTCCTTGCATACACAGCTACTCCAGCATGACTCTGGAGAATGCCATTTATTTAGTGCTCACAATCTGCTCAGCAACGTGCAAGGAAGAAATCAGGTGGCTGGGGACCCTTCAAGGGTGTAGGATCCATCCAGTCAGAACATCACCTCTTGCGTTATGGAATTCTCCCATTTCACGTGCTCCAAAGCCAAATGAAAGTAAATGCAGACCGTGACTGTGGAGACTGGGTTTGTTCCAGCTTCAGAAATGCAATAGATGTGGAAGTAGAACTGCAAAAGGGAGCAGGAAGTCTTGTAAAATAAAGAGGAAAATGTTTTGGTAGAATACGGTGATGGAGATCCCAGCATGAGCAAACTCAAAAGCAAAGGAACAAAATTCATGCAAAGAAAACTGGGGATGTCTACTCCTTTTTGCCTACATGTTATGTAAAGAGGTAGGAGAGGGATTATGGCAGAAAAGGGAAAATAACCTGTTTTTTATGACTCTCTGAAGGAAATTGGCTGTCAACCACTTCTTACACCTAAATGAGGTTGGTGGAGTCAGATTTGGATCTAAAAAATGCTGCAATTCAGACTGACATATATACTTGTAGATACTATAATGAATCCTGCTATATTGTGACTCTTTAAGTGCTCATACTTTAGGGTTTTTTTTTTCTGCTAATAAAAAATATTAGCAGGCCCCACTTTTCTCAGACACCCCAATGCCTCAACAGAACTGGATAAATCCAGACTAACATAGACAAGAAATCTTCACTGCTATTATCCACTGCGGTTGATGCAGCAATGTCTCCTTCATCACATTTCTGTGCCTGAGCAGGACATCAGTCACCTACAAGGAAATGGATGTACAGAATCCACGCCAGAAACCTGCAACAGAGCCCTCTGGTCCGTGGTAGAGGGCATGCCTGTAAGACTGCTCAACTGAACGCTCTGACTGTAGATTAGCAATCAGCTGATTAGGGCTGCACGACTTTTAAATAGGCACCCAATACATCAGGAAATGCAATTTTGCATCAAGGTTATTTAAATGGCACTTAAAGTTAAGAGATTAAATAACTGCAGTGGTGAGGACTTGGTATGGGAATTTGTCAGAACTATGAGTTCTGGCAGTGGATTAGAATAGAGAATAAAGTAGCAAAAAAAATAATGTGTATATATATATATATATATATATATATATATATATACACACACGCACACACACACACACACACATTTTCTTTTGGATTCAAGACTTCAAGAGAAGCTTAAGAGTTAGAAGAGGGGAAAGATTCCTGAGCAATCACTGTCACAGGAGGGAACTCAGAAATCATCTATTCCTCCGGCTCAGCACACAAAGTGTCTGTAAGCACGCATCATGAGTCAAGATCTAATTAACATAACCTGACACTAACACCCTTTCCAAATGGAACAAAAGGTCTGGAAGAACAGTTGACTTGCATGTTTATTTCCATCACTGCCTGATGGTGTACCAAGTGCATCAGCCATAAAAGCAACATGTGGGCACCTCTGTGCGGTAATATAACCCCCAAGAAGCTACACCCGTCAACTACAGGTAAATGTCATATGCTTTCTTGCTGCCTGCGTGTCTCTAAAATGCTCTGCATCCTCAGCTGTGCAAGTCCTGATGATAAACATATTTCTGGAAGGTGGTTACAGCTGAAAGACAGATTTACTGATGACGCAGTCCAAAAAGATTAGAAGTGTTTTAACCGCAGGGGCAGGAGAAGAGCGGGCATGCCTTCAGCATTATGCACTGAGTATCACAAGATAGAAATGCTCCTGCCAAGGGAAGCTGGAAATGCAACTTGCTCAACTTTCTCATGTGTAAGCTGCATGCAAAATATTAGTGCCATGGTCAAATAAAACATTCTACCATTTTAGGCGCGTTGCCTAATTAGAGGCCATTGTTATCTGAGAACACTGTTTTTGCAGCTGTCAGGAAATTAAATAACCCAAGGGTAAGTTGGAATTAAATGAAGCTGTACAAACACATAGCCCAGCTCTGAAATCCTGACTCTGACAAATAGCTCCTCTGCTTTCCAAGGGACTAAACATCTAACTGGGGCACGCAGCTATCCTTTTCTATCAAGCCACAGGATAACATGATCTCAGTCCTTCTTGAGTGGCTGACGTGTAGGCATTCAGAGATGGGGAACTTGCGAATCCTTATGTATGCACAGGCACTGCCTTCCCTCCACTTAAATAATCAGCACCTCCTGAGGAAAGACCTTCAGTACAAGTGCTCACTAAGAGAGCAATCAAGGGCTGATAAAAGGAAACGCTCACACAGAAGCCCCTGCTTTCGTCTCCTTTTCCATCAATTTCTCCTCTTGCAATCCTTGCAACCTCAAACTTTGGCAGAAATCTAAAATCCAAGCTGGTTACACTTTTACAGTGACTTCTTAAAAATTAAACACAAAGGAGAAGTGCATTTCCAGTGGGACTGGCATCAGCATGTGAAACGTACAGAAATGTCCATTTGGAAAATACATTTATGGTGCCCTCCCTTCCCAGCTCCCCACATCAACAGCTCCAACTGATAGCAACAGACCTACAGACCGCTGGGAGGTTCACCCAGAAAATCATATTTTCACACTCGTGTCTCAGAAGAGGGACTCAAGTATTTGGAATGCAGTGGTAAATAATGCCCAGTTTTGAAAGTAGCTGGAAACTTGGGCTTGTAATTGAGGCAAAAACTGAACCGTCCCACAAAAATGTGTACTCAATCTCCTTCGTTTACTGGGTTCTTTGTATGTGGAAGAAAAAAAGTGACTTCTTATCGAACAGGGGTATCATAAGACAGGAAATATGAATGCAATCCAAGCATCATTATTATGCTTGGCTAAAAACATGGCAAGGTGGATTCCAAAAATCATCACTGTGTTCACTCTCAGTGGAGAGCCGAGTTGGGAAGGCAGACCCAGGTTGGGCTCTGGTCTGCCTGCAGGAAACAAGGCTGCTCTCTTCCTTCCTACTCACGGGACAACGCATTGCTACCAATGAGCAAACCTGGAAAATCAAAACCTGATCCAAGCTCGGTGAGCTGGAGCCTGCTTGTGAGAAGGGAGAAGGAAGCAGAGTTTGGTCTCTCTTTCTAGCGAGCCAATGAATCATAAAGGTTGGAAAGACCTCTAAGATCACTTAGTCTAACCATCAACCCGTGCCTGTGACCACCAGTGGTAAGCAAAGGAAAACAAAGTCTGGCTCCAAATGTGGTCAGAGTGCAGACACGGCCCTCTCTGTGCCATGACCAAGAGCTTGGCTCTTCCTGAGGTCTGTTTGCTCCCAAGCACTGCTCATGGCCTACACAGTGGCTTCACAAGGCCCTGTTCTCCCCAGTGGTGGCTTTCAGGGTCCATGGAGTGAACGCACCAAGGGCTCTGAGAATCAGGCCACAGGAACTGCAGAAATCAGCATATTTTCTACTTCCTGACAGAATTTTCCCTGTGTTTCAAAATACCTTGGCAAAGCTTTGCTCACAGGAGCCAGGGCTGGTGGCTCAGGGCACTGCTGTCAAGGGAAGTGTGCAGTGGGTGCTGCCGAGAAACTGAAAACACAAAGAAAAGGTGAAAAAAAGGCAACCAATGCAGTTGGGCTCATGTTTTCAATTCTTTCACTATTTTCAAACAAAACAGCATAAGGAATTCCTTTTTTCCTGCATTTTTTAAATTGCATTTCAGGCGATATTTCACAGGGCTGACAGAGCAGTGCAAATAATTACATTTCAAACAAGGCTTGAAGATGGAGCCACTACATTCCTAACAGTTGTATGACTGTAACCTTGAGGCTACGTGACTTAATCCCAAGCAAGATTAAATACTAAGATATGAGATTTTAAAAAGATTATGCAATTTTTCTTTTTATTTCTTTTTTTCTTTTCCATAGAAGGGTGATTTTTCCACTGCAATCTCCAATCTGTTCCACTGGAGGGATGATTTATTCAGCAGGTCCGCAAGCCTGCCCGTTGTAAAAGGCTCTGCGAATCCTTGGGGACAGAAGCTACCTCAGTTGTTATTTATCACAGCCCTCGCCTGTTACATTATCAAAGTATTTCCACATGTTTACTAATTAATCTTTATAAGGCCTGTTATGAGGTGATTTAATAGGATTATCCCTATTTTTCAGATGAGGAAACTGAGACACAATGAGAGATTTGTCCAAGGTCAAGGGGAAAAGCCTGCAGCAGACCTGGGAGCTCCAGCTCCCTGTCCCCTCTCCCTGTGATTGCAACAGCAAATGAGAGACTCGTTTCCCCACGGAGCCCTTCCACGAATCCTGCAGATACCTGATGATCACCAGGCTAACATCCGGAAAATGATGGCTGGCCAAGGAGCCAACATCTCCTCTTTATCTGCTTTAATTCCACAACAACTAGCTTAAGGCATCAAGCTTCCTCCCATCCCCCTCAAAAAAAGAGCTGTTAGCTTGGAGTCAAACCCGTGCAGCAGCCTCTGCATTCCCAGGGTAAGAAACAAAGAATTCAATTGATTCCAGTAACAGAAAAACCAAAACAAGTACACACATTGCAGCGAGATTATCAGAGAAACTTCTGATCCATCAATAGCTCTGGAGATCTGATACCAGGGCTGACAGAAAGCTGCTCTATCATCAATCCCTCTTGGGAAGGTTACTCAGATACAGGCAAGCAACCCTTAAGTCCTGCCTAAAAAATAATAATTAAAAGATCCACCAGTGCAAGAGCAAGCAAATGTCCAAATGCTCTCTAGTGGAAACAAATAAGCAGGGCTGCTACTTCTTTTTTGAGCTCTATCTTGCTTTTGGATACCAACCTAAAATTCCATTGTTTCAGACAGAAAAGCATTCTTAAGGCCCCGCATTCACCAGAGTGGGCTGATGAGGGCAAGCCACAGGTATCTATCCGCTCATCTGTCTCAGGCTTTGGAAGGTGTTAGGAAGCAGCCAAGATGGAATAAATTTGAAGGAAGAAATCATGGTACAGGAAGAGATGTCTGGGCTTCCTCACCACGGGCTGTGAAACAAAAACAGATACTGATACACACCCATCTGCAGGAAGAAGTGGTGAAAAATCTTTATTATGCATGTAGTATTTCTTTAAATAGGAGCAAGCAAAGAAACTGGACCAGAAGTCTTTATGTGGCAGGCTACCATAAGGAAGAGTATGTGCAAACTCACTCGTGTGTGCGCACTGATGTTCCTTTACCTTGTGACACAAACCAGACCTTGGAATATGACACACTTCTCATCCTTCCCTCCCTTCCCCCAAAAACTGTAATACCAAACCTCACTGCCTCTCAGGAGAGGGCAGAAATCCCACATAATCACAGCCCCCCAACATGCATATTGATCTGCATCAGCATTGCAGTAAAAACCTTCCCAGCCAAGCACGTATTTCTCATTAGCCAGTCAAGTCCCCACGCTTTTAATTTGTATTTAGGTCATTAATACCACATTACTTAAAAAAACCCAAACAACCTGAACACCGCAGAGTATAGTCTGGCCAATACAGAGATCCGAAAGAGAGCGTCTGTGCACGTGTTTAATAGAGAAAAACATCTTCTGCCTAGCAACCAGCCGGCTCTCCTGGCGGGCCAGGGGAAGGAATTCAGTGCTATAAATGTCAGCAGGCAAATTAAGCCATCGTGCCTGAGATACAAAGGCCCAGTCACTGGGCAGTAAAAAATTAAAGGAAAAACAGTTATAGGAGAAATATTAAACAAACCAAACAGATGCATCTAATAGCTTGCTTCCCCCACTATCTTTAAATAAAGTTACAGATTGCTCCCAGCTAGATGGGTTCTGTGCTTGCACTTATTTATAAGCTGATTTCTTGCCCATTTTATATACAGGATGAGAGAGAGGATGCTGAAAGCAATTTACCATTTTGATGTTATTGAAAAAGGGAACTCAAAGCGGTACTAAAGCATGTGGTGGTCCTGAATCCAAGGTCAGACAAAGAACAGGTTGTCTGAGGATGATGGTTATCAAAACACAGCGCTGCCAGCAGGAGGGCTTTTCTCCTTTCATCCTTTCTTTTTATTGGAACGAGGTAAACACTTTATGAATTCTGACAAAATCTCTCGGCCACTTCAGCTAGTTGAGGTTTTTTTTCCAAAGAGTTCCATTATTCTTAATGTACTGGGCAATTTACTGTGAGGTCTGAACTGAGATTAGGAACCTCTTCATTCTAGATGCTGTGTAAATACACGGCCTTCTGGCCTTAAGGAAATTGCTGTCCATTTGAGGCAGCCCAGGAAGGTTAAAGGAACGACTGCTACCTCCTCTTTGCAGATCAACTCCATCATAGGGATATGGAGAGTCCAAGGTCATGGATGAGGCTCAGTCAGTGCAGAACAGGCTCTGTGTGTTCCCAGGAAGCCTTCACACTTCAGCCACTACCTTTCCAGGGGTCTCAAAAAGGGACCATCATAAACGGGGCAGAAACTCAGAAAGCAGAGCTTGCTGCCTTCTAGATATAAAGCGACTATCATGCCCCAGAAGAGGTACTATAGAGGAACTCCTCCTCCCCTAGGTCCCAGCAATGGTGACTCTGTGAAGGTCCTTTCCAACTGTCCAGCTTTGTTTCAAGAGATGCAACAAAGAAATACCTGAGGGCAACCCACAGACACCTCTCACCTTCATACAACTGGATCAACTATACAGGTTACCCTTGGTGGGTTGTTCCTTCATTAGTGTTGTAGCTTTCAAGGCGGTTGAGGAAGTGTGTCAGCTCTCCCTTTCACACTGTGCTGTACAGTTAGAGACATTACGTAAAAGGGGAGGCTAGATGAATGGCATTGCCAAATCAGAACTATCACTAAACCTAGTAGTGCATTTCCAAGAGAAAAAAAACAAAGGATAAGCAGAACTGCAAACAAACAACTTGAAGAAACCAGCATCAGAAAAAAAGATGAGAAGAACAAACCCAGCACCCAAACTGCCCCACTCCCTCCAATAAAAGGTCCTGTGGGTACAGGTACGGAAGGTGCAACAAGATAGCTGCTGGGAATATCACTGGAAGAATGCTGCTACCCCATCTGCCCCCCAAACCCACGTCTGTGCAAGCACCCAGTCACTGAGACCACTGCCCTCACACAGGAGGACCCACGCAAAACCCTTCTGCCAATCCATCCCAGCACCAGCCAGGAAAGGACACTTCTGTGCACCGCCCCCGTGTCATTTTGCTGCATAGAATTCTTCCCCATTAACAGGCCAAAGTCCAAGAAATGGCCACTGGAACAAATGAGGTTCTGTGCAGATCTAATCCCCCACCTCAGCGCCAAGGAATTAAAGCAAAGAATTAGGCTGTGGTCGTTCCCTTCCAGCGCAAGGAATGCTTAAGCAGGTTACAGCTTTGCACTGCCGATGTTTTCTGGGAAGGAGAAATAATGACTCTGTTGCCAGCCCAACTCACTTGCTTCTTGCAGGGAAACAAGCCTGAGGATTATTTTTTGACAGAACAGTTAAGAATGATTACTGCACGTCAGTGTGTTTGAAGTGTTAACCTCAAGGATTGCTGGAAGTGCCAGCATTTCCCCAGCCCTTTCTTCTCCCTCCAGTGCTGTTTGTGCTATGTAGGACAAGGGGCCTGGCCAACCTGGCAGGCACTGGCTAGCAGGGCAATCCTCTCGCTGCTGCCACTGCAAAAATTCATAGAGGTGCCTGGGAGAGAAAGGTCCTGATCTCCTCTGGATGGTGAAACACTGCAGCACATGGAAACAAGAAACGGGGATGGAGCAACAGAGGGGATCCCAGAAGGATTGACTCTTGAGAAAGAAGCTTTGAATGTGGTGGTGACAGTTCTGAAAGATCTGGGGCTGGTCACAGGCCCTATGGGAATGGGGTTGTTAGGAGAGTTAGCAGGGCGCAGACAGTCCAAGTCTTGCCATCACATCAACACTTCCCAGCAAAGAGAAGGTGATGAAGCTGCTGTCCTGTGACACTGCTGCCTGTGCGGGGTTGTGCACCCGGCTCACTGGCCTTAGCGTGCTCCCTCCTTCCCCTGCACTGCCTGGAAGATGATCTTTGCTCCTGCAAAGCTCTGCTTTAACACCCCATCTGCACGCTGCACATCTGACCTAGGGATGTGACACGCTGCCAAATCCACAGCCCAGTAGAAGCTCTGGGGGTACTCTAAGCATCAGCAGTAAATTCATGTGCACATGACAGCCAAGGTAACAAAGTCAGATAGGTCCAAGCAGAGAGGATGGCTGCTCTGAAGTACGGCAGCACGGTCTGCTTCCCAAAGATAACCCAGGGCAGCAGCAGGACACGCAGCTCCACAAGGACATGGCTCTGGCTGGCCCCAGGATTTGCTCTAAGCGCAACCACTGACACACAGAGCAACACAACCCCACCACTGATGAGCAAATTGCTGCTGGAGCTTACCTTTGTTTCAAGACAGAATCATTTCCAGAGAGATAAATAACAGCATGGACTGGTAATGGCAGAGGCTGTGCAGGGCTGCTGGCCATCCAGACTTGCCACCAGTGACTGAATTGAGGAATCTACTTTGTGTTAACTGGGAAAAGAAGCTCTGCCACATAGCGCAATACTTTCCTCTTCCTTTGGTGACTTCTCTGTTATTATCAAGCTCTTAGAGGAACGCTTTGCATCCTGTTATAATGGGGAAACCAAATTTGAATTGATTTCCCCCAGCTGCCACCCGTAATAGAAAAGCCGATACTATCAATAGCAGCAATAAAAGGTTCATGCATATGCCACCTGAACAAGCACAACAAGAGGGATTCAGGCAGCAGGATCGTAAGTCACCCTCTCTTTTGGGAACAAAGTCAGGACATGTGACTTCCAAGCAAACCCTACAACTCCCAACTCACAGCAATACGACTTCCAAGCAAACCCTACAACTCCCAACTCACAGCAATAGCTGTAAAGATCCATCCACCTATTGTCAACATAGTGATTATTTCAGGAAAATGTTCAATCCACCATTATTGTATTCCAAAATGCAGTAATTTATTCTATGTTTATGAGTACTCCTGAAACAGAAAGGGGAATAATTCAGCAATGACACTGATTATAAAACTTTGACTCTGTACTAAATAGTTTCTAATTTTCTCCTCAGGATCTGGATATGACAAAACCACTGAATGGTGCAGTGTCACAAGCAGCTATTGACAGTTAATTCCTATCCAGGAATGAAATCCTCCTCTTTCATATTTTAATGAATTTCCTCCAAACCGGTACTATGTGTAGACTTTGAATCCCAACCACAGAAAGCAGCCACTGAACACAAATAATAATAATTGCACACTTCCTCATTCCACCATCTCAACAACGCTGCTACAAACAAAACCTCCCTACACGATAAATGGTATTACAAACTATTTCCATCTGCACAGCCAAACTATTCTCTCCATCAGCACTTGCCTGACACCGGGTATCTGCAGCACCAAGCACACACCAACCACCCTCCTTGACACCCAACTGACTAGCTCCACCATTGACATGAGTCATGACCTTCGCCACGGTCTACCGATCATGACCTTCACCCCATGGCAATGATGGCACATTGAGCTGGGGGGAGGTGGGTGAGAACAGGGAGAAGTCACAGCTTTCAGTGATGAACCAAAGTAGCTGATTCACAACTCCACGGCGCTGGGATGGCGTGGGGATGATGCAAAGTGCTCATCCTCAAGAGCTCCTTATAAAGGTAGATTGGAGGAACGAGCTGGAGACACGAAATGTGGTGTGCTCGTAGAGGTTTGGGCACAAAACACAATTTTAACACGTTAATAACAGATGGCTTTGCTTTTTCAAATATCTTTAGGCTGCTCATTGAGATCTGCGTGTGTTCTCCTCTTGGCATTAAAATACATTCATATTCTGTGTGCGAGACACCTTGTACAGCACAGCAGCACAGACAGCGTGCTTAAGTGATCAAAGCACCTTTCATAGCTGTACCACCAGCTCTGACAAACAGCCCTGTTTTACAAACACTTTGCCTTACGATCTCAGCAAGAAATGACATTTTCCTCCCCCAGCCCCAGGCTGGATGCTGAAGAGGCACATGCTGGCACTCACCTAGGAAGCCCTCTTCATCCACAATGATTGTGTAGTCCTCGGGGGTTTCCGTGAGGCTGAAGAACTTGCACCTGGCAAAGGCAAACAGCAGAATGTGAGTAGGTACCAAGGTGAGCAGAGCTTGGTCTTCCATTTAAAACAGGGGCCATGTCCCACCCCAGGCAGTGCTGGGGAAAGAGCCATGGGCTGGCTGCACAGAGTAGCCCAAGGCATTCACAGACACAGATTTTATTCCTGGCTCAGCTGTTCACGCTGCGTGACCCACATTCCCTGCTGCCTGCCTATGCACAACGGAGCTGGTAAAACACTTATTATTCTTATGATTTAGTTATTAGTTACTTTTCTTAATCACCACATCCCTTAAGGCGTTCCGTCACAGCCCAGGAGCTGCTGTGTTGCACCAAAAGGCTTTTTGCTCACTGCCTCCTCGTTCCAACGCCTCCAAAAGCCTCCCCATGGGCCACACATGCACCTTCTCTATTTGTCCCCAAGGCCTCCTGACACACTGAGGTTTGCAGGCAGATCTCTCAGCCAAATCACCGTGATTCCCAATGCTGGTCCCTGTCCCTTCCTTCAGAGGGAAGCCTCTGTTCCTAGGGGAGCTCAAGGTGAAGAGAAAAATGGCAGCAAGCCACCAAGCACAAAAGCACAGAATCATAGAATCACTAAGGTTGGAAAAGACCTCTAAGATAACCTTGCCCAACCATCCACCTACCACTAATACTGCCCATTAACCACATTCCTCAGTGCCACATCTCCATGGTTTTTGAACACCTCCAGGGACGGTGACCCCACCACCTCCCTGGGCAGCTGTGCCACTGCATCACTACTCTTTTGGAGAAGTTTTTCCTAATATCCAACTTGAGACTAAGGCACAATGCCTTAATATCCTGCTGCCCCTGCTCTGTGCTCATCTTCTAATACCCAGACCACACGCATCACAGCCTCTCCATCTCCTTCAGCGCTGCTCACAATGTCACCCCTACCACCAGATACAAAACAAATGTGACATGAGATTCTTCCACTCCAGACACAAATAAAAAAAGCCTCAGCCTTAAGGTTTAACATCACAGACAGCTGAAGGAATTTTTTTCCTGACATGCACCGAAGTACACACAGCAACGTCTGCTTGAAAAAAGATGGCCCCTCCAAAAACAAGAGGGAGAGAAATGAAATGGCTGCCACCCTCTCTATCACCTCACTGGGGAAACCAGGAGAAACAACACACAGCTCCATCAGTGACCTGCATGCAGCCCACAGGGTGTCACGTAAATGGACACACTGCACAACCTGCCTTTACAGACTCATCCTGCTTCCCTACAAGCATCCGTCATGACAATCAAGCATGACATCCTCCCTCCTAGCACAGATGTATCACTGTAAAACACAGCAGCGGCCCCACCACAACAGAAACCACAACTTAATTATTTTGTGTTACTGGTAATAGCTACTATGACAGCCACATTTACTAACTCAACTCGCTCCAGGAATAGTGCCAAGAGAAGCAGAAAGCAGTGGTAGCCCATTTTTTTACATTCTTACTGCTTAAATGCACGAGGATGCAGCCTGTGATGGGCGATGTGGGCGGCAGGGACTCCTGGGATTCTGCTCCAGGTGGCCCCTGGAGATCAGCATTGATTATTTAGGGGGTGAATTCCCTGGACGCATCGCTGAAATGAAATTATTTGCAATAGCAGCCTGTCTAACCACATGCCTGCTGACCAGGGGAAAGCTAGGAAGAAACATTAATATTAAAAAACAAAATGAACCCCCCAAATCCCCAAACTACCTTTCTCTGATCTGCGATGATATTTATAGAGCAATTCTGTTCCAGAACGGTAATACATGTCTGTGTGCACACATTGACCCAGCAGAAAAAGTATTAGCATTGACAGATGCCATTTTCTTAGCACACATCTAAAAATGATGATATTTAAGGGATATGTACAGATGAAATCCTGTAATTGCTGGCTCAGAAAGTGTGTCAAAACCTCACATCTTCATACAGCAGCGCCAAGCCCAATCCCCACCTCACAGCAATTCTGCAAAAGGTCAGCAGCACAGAGCTCTCTGAATTGAAAAGCAAAGCCTTTCCAGCAGCCCACAAAAGACCAGCAGTTCTCGGGGTATACATTCACTTCGTCCAAACCAATCGGGTGTTTTTTTCTTCCCCAGGGAAAAGCTAAAAATGAAATTGCAAACACTGTGTGATAAAATACAGCACAGAAAGTTACTACTGCATGCAACCAAAGCCCACGTCCTCACCCTAAAGCCCTGTGCCCCAGCATAGGCTGTGTAAAGACCTGCACCCACTGCCTCAAAGCATCAGTGCCAGAAGGAACCCAATACTGCATTTCTTCTCTTGTGCCATACTACATACCCCTCTCCCATTCAAACTCTTCCAACCACCTCTTTCCTCTTATACCAGCTCTAGAAAAGCTGAACGTCAACAGCATCTCCTCACACCAAAGCCAAGAAAGGAAAGGAAATGCCCTTTAACCACGTTGAGACATCAGGCAAACAGCACTTCTCTAAGTATGAGTGGAAAGCATATATGTAAAGAAGAAAATATTTTTAGTTCCCTAATAGCCAAACCCCAGATAGATCCTTCTGGATTTCTGCCTTCTTCATGTTTCAGCACATTTGCATTTCAGTACTGTTGCTGACTTCGACTGCCTGACAACATATGTCTTTTTCTGGCAACGCAGCAAATGTAGACCAATCTATTATTAGATTAGATCTTTGAAATTGCAGTGCTTACACTGTGTATGGAAGCAATACCCGAGCTTGCACAGAGCAGGAAAGCATGTGTAGGATGCAGCAACAGCATCATTCCCGTTTGCAAACAGCACGTAAGTCTCTGTGGGAGAAGCAAGCAAGAAGGGAAGTGTGCCAGTGAAGTGGGCACCTGGAGCAAATTCTGGAGGTGTTTGCTCCTCGGGCCTTCCCTGAGCACCAGGAGCCCATATGATGTCCCCGCTTTGGGGTCCCATACCAAGCATGTCTGTGGGAACACCACCATGGGAAAAGTCCATCTTAGATGGTGGACCACAAGAGAGTAATTATGGTTGGGAAAGATCATTAAGATCACCAAGTCCAACCATCAGCTCTCCCCCACCATGCCACAGACCCTCAGTGCCACATCCCTACAGCTCCTCAACACCTCCAGGGACAGTGACCCCACCCCCTCCCTGGGCAACTGTGCCAACCAACGCATCATCACTCTTTGGAGAAGAAATTTCTCCTAACACCCAACCTGAACATTCCCCAGTGCAACTGGAGGCCATCACCTCTCATCCTATCACTGCTACCTGGGAGCAGAGACCAACCCCCACTCACCACCACCTTCTTTCAGGCAGCTGTAGGGAGCGATGAGGTGTGAGTGAATATGGAAAAACACAATTTGTTGGGTTTTACTCCGGGCTGTCTTCTCATTTTAGGTGAGAAGGGATTTATATGCTTTACTCTGTACATTATCATGGTAATATACATTCTTAGTGCAGAAAGACAGTCTGATGCTAATCACCTCATTCCTGGTGATCTTAACTTTTGTGCAGTTCGATAAATAACGACAAGAGTTGGATTCTAGTACAGCACATTGTGAAACCTACTTAGGAAAGCAGTAAATTGCACTTGTGCTGTTAATACGTTTTGACATATCTGTGTAATATTTTAAGTACTTTACACCATCTAATTACTAGACTATGCAGTCAGATAGCGCTGGAAACTTCAAGCAGCTGCCTAACAAACACAGGAAGCACAAAAGATGTCACAGCACGGCTAGAAATGGTCAAAGTACAGCAGTCACATTCCTTGCAGCCATTAGTTGTGCTCAGACCTGCGATGCAGACGTTAGCAAACACAACCAGGGGCCGCCTGCAGAGTCCCCCCGATAGCAGAGTTTGGGTCGCTACAGAAAGTTAATCATTTTCAAAAGCAGCACAGAGCAAAACTAACAGATTTGTGGCCAAGGAAAGCAAGTGTTCATGAGCAGACATAAATTCTAGGAAACCCTACAGCCTGTGCTGTGCCAGAACTTTCAGCACAATAACCATGACCGTCTTGTCTAATCCCTAATAATAGTAATGACAGGTTAAGCTACAGATTACATTGCTTGCAATTAAAAAGGGGGACCTTTGGTTAACCCACCTCCTCGAGACTTTTGTGTAGCCGGGGAAGTTATCTAAAGCCTTTGTTTAGGTGTTAAGACAACTGGGAACGTAATAATAAAAAAATGAACTGTATCATTGAAGGAATGGATCAAGGGCAGACACAGAAAGGATGCCCTGAAATGCAGAAAGCTGGAAAGGAAACAAAAGGGGAAAAAAGATGTGGATGCGCTCAAAAAGATATTGATCCTAAGTACAGACACATGCAAAAAGTGCCAGCTGGGTGCTTAGGGTACCTGCCTTCCTTCAGCCGTTATCAAACCATGGTTCTGATCTTCATCAGAACAGTTCCATGTGCTCTGGACCACAAGAGCCCACGCGAATCAAATTACTGCTGCAAATGAAAGGCCGGCAGTAGCTTGGAACGATATCGACTGGTAATTGTGGTACATTTCCACTTTTCTGGAGCCAGACTTGGTCACTGCAGACTCCCCAAGCTGTGGATTTAACGAAGCTACAATATTCGAGTTATCTCACAACATAACCACAGCAGACATTTTTTTGGCTCTACAAACACACACTGGCATTTGTTGTGTAGGACTAGCGAGGTCTAAGTCACGGTGCTCTCACCAGTCAAAGCACGAAGTTTGCAGTACTGCTTTCTAAAGCTGTTTCTTGGGAAATAAATCTTTCCCTCATTTGTCATGACAGCGTTTTTTTTTTTTTTTAATACATGCAACTTGGCTGGCTTATTTTTCAACAGACTTCCACCATCGTATTTAGATACATTCTGTGAGTAAATCTGTTTTAACTCGACTTAAGTGTAGAAATAAACTCTTGCCAAATGCAGAGAGAAAAGCCAAAACTACACTGAAGTAGTAGTAAGAGAAAGTGAAGAAATGAAGACGTGTCACATGCTGGGACAGACTGGGAAGCTCCGCTTGGTGAAGGGAACTATATGAAGGAGATGAGAAGGTGAGAGTCCACCCAAGTGCAGCTCTCTCCTTAAACCACTCTGTCCAAAGAATGCGGACAGTGTTGGGTTCCCAGCCCAACAGAAATGCCAACAGAAAGAAGCCTGTAGCGCTCAGCCGAGATGTACTGCAAGAAATAGAAATGCAATTTAAGACTATGCAAGTGTTACCGTGTTCATCTGTTACTTGTCCAAGGAGGGCACTAAATATAGCATTTTCTTCTGCAACTTAAGAACAATACACAAGCCAGTGACTTTAGGTGCAGACATACTAAAGTTAAGACTTCTCCAACACCCAAGGCTCATCCCAGGCATGGATCTGCAGAGTAATTTACTGACCTAATGTAATTAAAAGTTATTCTTAGTGCAGATTTTTCTTCCTGGGTCATAAATTATTTCAAATGAGCTCTGCTGTGCAGTTTTTACTTCAAACGTCACTGCTCACCACCTATACCAGCACATGGGGCAGCATGGAAAGCCTGGATCCGAACCTTGCTGCTTTGGCTGGTGCTCAGATGATGCATGTGCTAGGTGCTTGGCAGAAGTCCCTCCTTCCACATGCTGAGGAAGTCACCCAGTCACCTCCAAGTGGCTCATTTGCTCTTTGGGACTCCAGTTTGCAAAGCACCATGAAAGCTCCCTCTGTGAATCACTGAACCACAGAATGGGTTGGGTCAGAAGGGACCTTAACTGAGCTCCAACACCCTGCCATGGGCTGGCTGCTCCCCACCAGATCAGGCTGCACAGGGCCCCATCCAATCTGGCCTTGGGCACCTCCAGGGATGGGGCTGCAAAGCACAGGGTCAGGGGCCTGCAGCAGAACTGCACCCATGCTCCACCTCACTTTGTGCAACTACAAGCTTAACTCTTCAGGTTTTAGTGTTCTTACTGGGTGTTTATAGGCACCGCATAGTGGTGCTCATAGGATTTGGTGGATACGACATGTCTGAAAGCCTGTTTGGTGCTCACAGAGGAAGCAGGTCTTAGCCTGAAAACTATTAGAGTTTAACAATCAACTAGAGCAACATCATTTCAATCTTCCTGAAGTAAAAAAAAATAATAATAATGTAAAATGGGATTACCTCACCTCTCACTTCTCATTCATCATTTTCTTTTTTTCTCTCCCACCTCACTTCCCAAAAATGTGCAACAGGAATTGAGGGAGTAAGTTCTGGATGAGTCAAAACTAGGAAGTCACCTTCCTATAGTTTCAAGTTGAAATACTTCCTTTGGTTTTAAAATGTAATTTAAAAAAATCATGCCAGCAACAAAACATCTCATGGAAGATGCTACTTCATTTTGACATAACTGAGCCTCTCAAATCATAGAATGGCTTAGGTTGGAAGGGACCTCCATTGAGCTTCAACCCCCCTGCTGTGGGCAGGGCTGGCAACCACTAGATCACTAAGTCTTAAGGAATCCATGAAGAATTTTCACTACGTAATGCCTTCTGCTTGGGAAGTGTTCATTCATCTCTCTGCAGCAGATGAAGGGGGCAGAGGAAACCAGCAGTCCTGGCTCAGAGCTGCAGACAGAAACAAGATCCTGCACTAACCTTAGAGGTTAAAAAAAAGGTATTAGAACAAAAAAGAGGCATTTCTCCATGCTCTAACCACAAGGGAAAGGAATCAAGACAGAACAACCAGGTTGTTCATTTTCTGTTATTCTCATAAACTTCAAGAGCTACTGTTTAATACTGGCCGCTGGGCAACAGTTTTCCTTCCTGTCATCACACAGCAATTCCGAGCCCAAATCCATCAGCTTACCAGTGGGCACGAACTGTGAGCAGCGTGCACCTTTTTCCCTTATCCATACAGAAAGCATCAGCACACCTCCTTGAAGGGCACCAGAGCCATCAAATCCGTAAGAGGTGCTCCCCCTTGCTCCAAATGATCTCTTTTTTTCTCACAATAGAGACATTTGACAGTTTTGAGTCTCGTGAGTTTCACGATGTACCTGGCTACAGCCATGGCCATCACAGCTTCAGCAGGCTGCCAGATCTGCGGCCTAGGGTTTGCGCTTGGGCCTACCAGGCATGTGGTGCTGAACCCTGGGCACAGGGTACAACTCCCGAGGGCCTGGTAAGGAGTGAGGAGTCCTCATCTCACATTTCCCAAGCAACAAAGCATGCAAAGACAGCAGATTTTCTTTTCTGAGCACCAAAAACATGGGTAGGAAAGCTGCTGTCCTCCAGCCATTGCTGTTGATTGATGTGCATCGTGCTGCAGAACCTCAGCCTGAAAAGTGAACTTCCAGGGAGAGTCGCAAACTCCTAATTCTGGAGGGAAAACATCAACATCAAACCAAGAACTGCAACAACAAGCTCTCAATGTTCACAGAAATAGAACCAAAAAAGCCCAGGACTTATTAACATGGTTTTCTGATTTAAGAGGAAGCCACAGAAATGTGTTTTTTGTCTGTGCAATTCACTGAACATAACCCAGTTCGTGGTTTGCACTAACTCTCTTCCCAACCCTTCTGAGTTTCATCAAACCCAACGCTGGCTTCATTCAATACAAAACGGGCAAAGGGGAAAAGCAGAGGGCATTTTTCTTTATAGAAATCTGCCTTTAATGCTGTTATCTGAAGGAACAGCAGCACAGTGTCTGTGCATCACACAAAACCCCCATTAGGACCATCTCACTCCGCCTGTATTTGTGTTTCAGTGTGGGCTCTGGGCACTTTCCTGTAGCTCTGTCCCCTAAAAGTTTATGAGAAACAACTGGGAGAAGGGATTATGACCCTCAGAGCACAAACAGCAGTGTCACAGCCCTCACACCCAAGAGACACGAAAGCAGCTGATAACAGAAATATTCAGAAGATAAAGCAGCCCTTCAGTAACTTGCTACTCCTGCCAGCTACGTGAGTCCAGGCACAAGGCAGGCTGCAATCACTACGGCAGCTCCTGCTTGAGCAGCACCAACCTCCTGGCTCATCAGGGCCACCCCAAAGTTGCAGGTATGCTGCCCTGGGCCTACAGGGCAGCAGGGGATGCTCTGTTCCCCACAGACAAGCCTATAAATTACACCAGAAATCCTGTTTTTTTTAAAACAGCACCACCACCACAACCAAAAAGCATCATCAACAAAACAAACATAACCCAAAAAGCCTATCAGAGATGCTGTTGGCTCCAGAGGCTCTAACCTAACACCTTGCTTCTAGGGGCTGGGCCAGGACACAGCTTCCATTTGCAAAGCAGGTCTGTGAGCATCCCTGTTGAGAAATATGGCGACATAATGACAAAGCAAAGCTCATCATCCTCTCATTTAGTGTGCTAATGGGAATTAAATGAGCACCTCAGGCATCGCTTCGCTGACGTTTTATTTTTCTTTCTCCAGCTTTATTTTTTGAACAAGCATCTGAAATAAAGCAATAAAGCAGCAGCAAAATGTTTGAATCCTCAAACTTTCAAAAACCATAACATTATTTGCAGAGTTAAAAACTATTACCTAAAGTGCAGCACAGTGCTTCTTGTACTAACTTCCTAGGAAGATGGCACTTCTTATCCGAGTGCTTTAATTTGTTCCTTGATTCTCCCCCAATGCATCTTTACCAATATTGTTTACAGTTTTATCACTGTTAATGACAGGGAAGTAGTTTTTCAAATCTCCATAGAGAATCAACAGATGCTGACGTCGGGATGGCAAGGTCCTCTTTGTTTTGGGACAGAATGCTGCAATGAGATCTTGGAAGGGAAGCTGGAGCATTAAATGGAAAGGAAGCTCCATTTGTGTGCATTGGAAAAGGATTCATTTATTATCTAACAATTAACCAATTGATCCAGACACACCTTTCCTCTTCTCTCTCCACTGTTCCAGTCTGCCAGCACTGTTAACCCAACTTATCTACACAGGAGATGCACACGCTCTTCTTTCCACTGGAAACAGTCCCTCATTTATTTAAGCAGAAGTGAAGTATGCTTTAAAAGCTTTTCCTTTGCAGCAGCAACAGTATCCCCAGGTCAGCCCTTCATTATCAGAGCTGAACTTGCTTTCAGCCCAACCCAGAGAGGTGGAGCGCAACAAAGAGTCCTCAATAACCACAAAAATATCTTCTACACATCAGCAACTGAGTTGAGAAACGCGTTACAGATGTGGGTATGGGACCTAAGGTTTGCAGTTGAAAACAAGGCATGATTTAATGTACAACAAAGGCTTGTGAATACATTTCACTGATTGGATCCAGAAGGATTATCCTACAAGAACAATGCAAATGCTGAGAACCAACAAAAACTGAGCCCTGTTCCCCTTCCAAACCAGGCACTGCACATCAGTACTGCCCGGACTGGGTCTCCTGTATGTTACTCCTCCAATGCCCCCTGCTGCAGAATATTGACTTTGAAATCCTACCAGCAATAAAACAGAACTGACTTTTTGTAAGTGGAGTGCTACTGCACATCCAAACCCAAATATCTAGGGTATGGAGCAGCAATCATTGTGTTCAGCCAAAACCCAGCCATTATTGTGTGGGCTACACTGAAAAACAGACTGCAGAGCATGTGCTTTTTGTTTCAAAGATAGGAGAAAACCGGGCTCAACTCAACAGGGGCGAGAGGTTCTTACAGTGCTGCTCCAAGACACAAAGGAGGGACGAAGAAACAGCAAAGCCACTGTGGACTGGAATTGATGAACTTGTTTCCCTGCAGGAACCATAAATACAGTTTTCCCAGCATGGGACATAATAGTTCTCCCACAAATTACTAAAATATATTTCCAGCGCTCAATATAGAAAGCGAGATGCACAAGAAATGTTTGCAGCTTCGATGCAGGCAGTAATTGAGAACATGTGTGGCAGGGGGATTGGAGGGGGAGGAGAGCAAGCCGGGCTCCATCCGAACGGAGCAGCAGGAGGAACACATTACAGTCCTCATCGTTTTCAAAGAGCTCCCATTTGTGAGCAGGTCCACAACCCCACGCTATAACCCCATCCACAGGTGAACGCTGTCTGTGTCTGCACATCAAACCCAAATTCAACGCACATCAGTGATTTAAGAGCCATCGTTGAGCATGAACAAAAAAACCACCCACAAGCCAAGGGGTAAAATGTATTCCAAGAATTTTTATTTTTTTATTTTTTTTCCTAAATAAATCAGTATTGACAACCCACAAGGTTTCAGCTTTGGAAATGTCAGCCAGTATTATTTTTAAAAATGCTCTTCCAAAATGGTTTTTTCTATATCGGCCTCTTCAGGCTGCCAAGGAAGAACCTGTGGAACGGTGAGCCAGCACCACAACTCTCCCCAGGCCTACCAGACCCAAGGAAAACATGAGTAACTACTGAGTCATTATTCAGCAAGCGAGCATGACGTGAGCTTGGGCTGAATCCTGCTCTATCTGAAGGCTGCCCCTTAAACCCAGCAGTCAGACCAACCCCGAACCAAGAGCCTGGGAGAGGTAAAGTCCACTGACAGCGCAGTGTTTGGGTCAGAAACACGGCCAGATTTCCACAATCCTGGGGGCACTCCCAGGGAGCATTAATTCAAGTGATAGGAGAGCATGCATTAGGAGTGTTGGTTTTTATTAAGGTTGTTCAGCTTTAAATAGGCGATGAGAAAACAGGGTTCTAAAACTCAGTTTGCACCCTGAAGATCTTATAATGCCTGCCTACTATAGCAGGTGAAATGCAAAGTCAATACATGGAAATTAATGCATACTGGGGGAAAATAATTTTAGTTCTGTGTGAAGAATGACAGGCTCTAAATGAGCTATTTCCACTCAGGAAAGAGATTCTGGAGATGCTATGGGCTGTTCTCCAAAAGGTTCAGTGACTTTCAGAGGCCAAGAGCACACCGGTAACCAGGCAGGGAGCAAAGAACATCTCATTACCCCAATGCACAAACCCAGCTGCCACGACCCAGCCATCCCAAGGCTGCCAAATGGGCTGGAATCGAATTGGAAGAAACACACAGAAGGGACCCAAGGGTGATCCAAGGTGTGGAAAGCTGAACAGATGAGGGCGATCCAGCTGCAAGAAGCGATGGTGCGGCGTGGGATTACAGGAGATGTTTAACGGCCAAGGTGATTAAAGAAGAATTATTACTGTCTCACAATATGCGAAGTGGAGCCTGTGCCCTCCCTGCCTTTGGGCATGGATCCTACAAGGGTTCTTCATGTGGAGCTGCCACCTTGGGAGCAGTCTGTCATTCCTCTATCAGGAGGGCGAGGAGAGAACTGCCAGCACTGAGCAGTTAAACTCCTCTGGTGTTAAGTTTCTGGTGCAGATAAGTCACAGCCCTCAGCCTAGAGACAGCCACAAGATTCAACTTCTGATTCCCAAATTCTGACTTCTGACCCCATATACTTCAGGATGGGCAAAAGAGCAGCCAAACACCAGGTAAAGCCCATTATCCACACAGATCCTCTTTTGGCATAGCTCTCAAGGTTACTAAATTCATGCAAAGTTAAGTGAGATGAACTGTGCTGGGGAAGAGGGATAGGACAGAACGTATCAGGAGGAAAGCTGGCATTTTAGTAACGGTTCTGAGCTTTCAGCTACCAGAGATGGGTACGAGCTGTCATCTTCATCAAATTAAACAGCTTCTAAATGGCAGCAGCCTGTGTGTTTGAAAGGGGCCTTTAAAGTCTATGGGAACAAATACAACACATTTAGCGTGCTGGGAAAACCTTTCCACAAGCAGACACAGGAAGGAGTTTGAGTAGTTCTAAGGGAGAGCCTGAGGGCACAGACAACATCTTTCCATTTCCAATTGTTTTGCACTGGATAGGAATTCTGGAAGCGAAAGGAAATGCTGCGCCGCAGGCACAGATCTGCCCATGCCCTGCCTCTTTGCTTTAAAACATAGATGAATCAAGTGCAGTACCACTCTAAATACCACTTCAAATCACCATTTCAGTTTGTGCTTTACTGCACTGTCCATTCCCTGCTTCCCCATGGAGAGGGAGAGGAAGAGGAGAGGAAAGAGGAGCTGCTTTAGTAACTGGCACAGACCATTAATATGTTCTCTGCAAACAGGTAACCAAAGACTGCAGAACGGCCAGGCCTGATGAAACCCAGCAGGCTGGAATCTTCTGTGTCCTGTCCTCACCAAGCGCTGTGTGGTGTAAGTATTAAAATAGATGTTAAAAAAATTAAAGCAGCAAAATAACAGCTGTCAAAGATTTGCAGAAAATAACAACTGTGAAATCCCCAGATGGGGTGAAAAACCACCTAACAAGCTACACTACCTTCCTCTTTTAAGGGCTTGAGGAGCAGTAAGTACTCTCAGAAGAATACAAGGCTGGAGCTTCAAAAGACACCTCCAAAGTCTGAGATTGTAATGAGGAATAGTCTTGGATCTTCCTGGCTTGGTGCTGATGCTCACCAGAGCAGAACAAGGTAAGGCTGTGCAGTGTCAGCATCACCTCCATCCCTGGGAATACTTCTGGCTTCAGCAACTGCCAGACGCATCCCATAATAAAAAAATTCTGAGCATGATCATAACACAGAGGATAAATTGGTTTGTCTAGGTGCTAAATACGGCTTAATGCTTCCTGAACAGTCCAGTGAAAGTTCTATTACTTTTCAGGATAAATCAGGATGAACAGCAGACTTCAGGTGAGATGCAGGCAATAGCTTTGGATACAATGCAAAACACAAAGACATCAACGAGAGATTATAGCCTCACCCACACAACACAGCTCTTGCTCTCCATGGCCAACACATGCTTATGACTAGTGCCATCAGGAGGCCCTCTCTTTAGAATCATTAGGTGGAAAAGACCCCTAAGATCATCTTGTCCAACCATCCACCTACCACCAACACTGCCCACTAAACTATGTCCCTCAGTGCCACATCTCCACGATTCCTGAACACCTCCAGGACTCCACCATGTCCTGGGCAGACTGTTCCAACGTCCAACCACTCTTTCAGAGAAGCTTTTCCTAACATCCAACCTGAAGCTCCTCCAGTGCAACCTGAGGCCAGGGGAGGCCTCAAGTTAAATGTATTTAAAATGTATTTAGGTCACAGAAAGGATTCAAACAAACACAGTAAGAAAAACAAACCAATGTTGAACTACAATAATCACAGCTGGAATAAAAACTGGAGAACACAGGTTATTGCTAGGCAATGAGTGGACCTGATAGGGAATCACTACATCACTGTTGTTGAGGAACAAAAGAAGAAAAGACTCTTAGAAAGGCACAATTCCACTTGGCTCCTATTTGCTGTTTTTCACAGACAGACCTCAAAGCACCTGCTAAGAAAGTCAGCATCGATATCAGCTTTTATTGCATCTTTGCAGGACAAAGCACAAAGCAGTAATTCTCCCCAGCCTCAGAGAGCCCAGGCAGGTCTGAACATTCAGTGCTTGTCCAGCAATTCTGCTGGTAACTGCTTCCTAACAGTTAAAGAACATTTTAAACCTACGCTGAGGATAACGCGAGCACAGCCTTCGGCAATATACAAGACTTTGCTTTCAAGCCAGGACTCTGCTTTATTCACAGCAGAAAGAAACAGAACCATCAGGTATTGCTGTCTGCATCCTCTACAGGGTGAGAAGGCAACGAGGAGATCAGAGGACAGCACGGTCCTACAGCGGGATCGGACCCACAGCACCAGCAGCACCCTGATGTCCTCATTGTCAGATCAACCCAACTAACGGTGTAAAAGCTTCAAAAGGGCACACAGCAGTCTGGGAGAGGTAGATCTCCAGCTCGGTATGGACTTCTACTGTTCTGCTGAGCACTGGGCTTTACTGTCGAGCTCACGCTTTGAGAGAGTCTGCAAGCTTTGTTCTGGCAGCAATTAACAGGCTTAGTCACCATTTTTTTCTTGCTGTCGTTGACCTATGTCAGTAAGTAAACAACATGGGGTTTTTGATCAAAGAGTGAGGGGGTGGATGCTGCTCAAAGAATAGAAAACAATCATAAATGAACCTCTGATCTTAGGAGCTGCTATAAATCAAGGAGGGGAGCAACACAGAAGGTGCTACCCACTGGTTATTGCACAAGCTTTTCTTCGCTTGGTGCCAAGATTCAAATCCCACTGGAAGGTTAGGAACAAAACAGCCTTCTCCAGAGATGTGACAATGCGCCCAGTTTCCAGTCCAAGAACCTTCTTTGTTATTCCAATTCAAGATATTGCATTAATCTACTCCATCATCACAAACAAGACCTCAGACTCCAGTACGCCAGTCCCAATCTAGAGTGTTCACTGTTTTCTCAACGCGGGATATCTCAACACACAATGCTGGTCTGTTCTGCCCCATGCTGGTGTCCTTTGTCCCACTGCTGGAGCTCTGAGCCCCCCCGGGGGGACAGCAGGTTGCACAGACCATGGGAGCCAAGAAGCCCTGTGCTTCAAGAGCAGCACCACTGAGGCAAGCATTCCCTGTAAGGCACAGCAGGATCTTGTTCCATAATTAAACCCATCTGATCCTGTCACGGTGAGATAGCAACTAGAAATACAACAGTACACTGATTAAAATTCAGACATGGCTGAAGTTGCATTAGTTTGGGGGTGATTAATGTCACACAAAGGGTGTTTAAGGGATGAAGTAACTTACTGGTTATAAATCTGTATGATCAAAATTTCCTTAAGTAGAAACACAAACAAAACCAGCACAAACATAATTGAGTACTCATGTATTAAATGAACTTCACCACGCTGTATTTTCCCCTGTAGGTTATTTCAAGATCCACTTACACAGCCCTTCACAAAAGCTGGCTGAAAACATCAATCGAGCTTCCTAATGCAGAATGGCCAATTTCTCTGGTCATCAAGAATATATTTATATCTCAAAGTATTGAATAAGTCCAACAGAAGGAAGCTGCCATTCATTTATTTGCCAGTAAGTTCTTTGCCATTCTGCCTTTTGCTCCTACCCACAGAGGCAGAGGAGCTGTGACCCACAGAAGGAACCAAGGTTTAGCTAAGATGAGAAGCTCTGCTTGTTTTCTTGCTCTCCAAATGGAGCATGGAGGATCACACCCTTCCCACAGGCAGGACATGGGTGATTTGGGAAGGAAGCACTGACAGATCTCCTATTTTGGGCCTAGTTTTAAAGAGAAAAGTGGTTTGTGCAAACACAACTACACCATCTGTCCCCTCCATATAATTTTTTGACCTACTGGCTGATTTTCAGTAAATGTAGTAGATTTCAAAGGCACTGTGCTGCAATGAGGCCTGCTCAAAGGGGTGCTGGACAGAAGAGGAAAGCCTGTCTGCAGCAGCACTGAGGAAAGGCCATTCCACAAGCGTGAACCTTACTGGACATCAGAGAACCCAGAGAGGCACATCCCAACCACAGGGCCCTTGGAGCTGCCTTTGTGCCAGACTCCAGGCAAAACTGCTGCAAGAGACAGCAAGAGAAAACCAGCCCTGCTAGTTTTGCTGCTCGTTTCTATCAGTGATGTGCAGCCTGGGCATGCTCTGTAGGGTAGTGTCCTATTTGAGTTAGAAATCCTGCAAAGCTGGGGCGCTGCTTGACATCAACTGCCTTGAGGAGGTGGAAACCCGACAGTGTCTTCAGCCAAGGGAAGATCACTGGGCCTGCTGTGCTGATGGGGAACATTAAAGCTTCCTCCCAAAATGGGAACCAGGCCTGAGCAAGCCCAGCAGCCTCCCCAGCACCTGGATGCCCACAGAAGAGGCGGGGGCTGTGGCTGTGCTTGCCCTGGGATGAAGGAGGGCCCTGCTGCCCTGTTGGAGCAGCAACTTCATTCCAAAGCAGCCCTCCTCTGCTAAGAAGCCAAAAACCAACTCTGTGACTCTGGAGCATGTATGAGGTTGAGGACTGGCAAACTTCCATTTCAGCGGTCTGAAATGAGACTGTATAAATAGAATATTTCTCTCAAATACAACACCAGCCTGTTGTTATCTTTGCTACCCACTGATGTCATTGTCCAGAGGGCTGGAAATGCCTCTTAGTGGCATCACCACAGAAGTGTAGGTAGCAGGACCTTCTGCCTATTAGCTATAAGCTGCAGAGCAAGCAAGACTGAAGGAGAAACTCCAGTAGTTAAATTGGGAAATGTACACTTGAGTCATTGATACAAGGGGAAAACCAACTCTGACTGCTTCCGCCTTGCTGACAGCACTACTTTCCCACATTACACACCAGCCCAAACCAAAAGCCAGTGCTCAGACTTCCAAAAGCAGGCAGGGCAGGCTGTGAGGTGCAAAAGGAGCCAGGCACTTTGAATGACTACATCTCCTTTAGTACAAGGAAGAAGTTTTTTTACAGTGAGGGTGGTGAAGCACTGGCGTTGGCTCCAGCACTTCTCCAGGCTGGTAGGAGGCATAAGACACAACAAGTGAGAGCAACGTGAGCTCGTGGTGCCAAATGCTTTCATGATGAGTGTGGAACAGAACGTCATCTTGCACTCATCCGTGCTGTGGCTTCTTATTCATTCTTCTGCATAGGCTTCAGATAGATTCAAGCTGCAGATCTTTGAACGGACACACTAAATATAAGCCATGGAGCTGACTGACAGCTTTATTCTTGTCTTTTATTTAAAGACACGACTGAATCTATCATTGCTAATTTTCTCTCGGTGCCCATGATCGCCACGTGAAATTCCGCTCCACAGCAGGTAAGGGAGGAAGGGGACATTTCACTCATAGAATCATTAAGGTTGGGAAGACCAATAAGATCATCCAGTCCAACCATCAACCCATGCCTGTGACCCCTCTAGACCACATCCCTCAGTGTCACATCTCCACTGTTCTTGAACACCTCCAGGGATGGTGATCCCACCACCTCCCTGGGCAGCCTGTGCCAATGCATTATTACCCTTTTTGAAAAGAATTTTTTCATAATACCCAATCTGACCCTCCTCTGGCACAACTTAAGGCCATTACTGCCTGTCCTCATCTTCATAAGGAAAGCAGTCATCTTATTTAAACACCATTTACATCCTCCGATATAAATTCACATCTGCATCACTACACATTAATACACCAGTCATAACAACAAAGAAATAACTTATCTTCCTCTGTTTTTATTAGTCTCTAACACCCTTTGTATTCAGTCAGCCCTTTAGTAAATGCTGGAAAACACCATTCCCAATAGCATACACCCTCCTATGAAACACTTGTGGGAAGCACTGCCAACCCTATGAAACAGGAATTACTGATGCTAGGAATCAGCCACAGAATCATTAAGGTTGTAAAAGACCTCTGGTCCAACTATCCACCTACCACCAATATTGCCCACTAAAGCTTTCCCCATTTATATTGCCCACATCAGCCCTCCCCATTTATCCTGTTACTCTGTTGGATTTTGGAAGACAACCCTCATGGGATAAAGGCCATAGATGCCTTTCTGAGGGAGGTACAAGCATTTGTATAGGAGGACGCTACAATAAAAGGAACACTCAAAGAAACTAAAGGAACAATAGAAAATGCTTTCACTTTGTAATGCTTCATCCCATGCATTACAGAGGAGCTAGAGGACTCATCTGCTTTGTCAACACGGGCCAGCATCTGCTCCTGCTACTTGATGCAACCAAGCAGATTTGCTTTGCTTCAGGGCGGCTGCACCTTCACAAAGCACTTTCACAAATGCCAGCCCTATGAAAATGGGGGTTGAGGACCAAAAGGAGGCACTGTCCTGACTGATCTTCATCCTAATGCAAGCCACAGATTTTGACACCAAGTCCAAAACCTGCATACAAACCGGAACCTTGAGCGTGGGAAAAAAACTGTACACGCAGGGCTGAGTCCTCTGGAACAAAGTCGTGTCGTGGTAGTGAAGAAGGCCAAAAAGGACACTTTTTAAGATGTCTCAGTGTATGCGAGGGCTCTTGTTTTCAAGAGATGAATACGAAGGGCAGCCTCATTCCCTTGGGAAAAGGCCAGCTCCTTGAGTCCAACCCGCTCAGTAAGAATGCTGCACTCACTCCCGCATTCCTCCCTGACTTTCTTTATGACTATAAGTGAAAAGGCTTTTTCCTCTTAAGCACAGGAATGGGCAAATTGCTACCTTCAGTTTCTGCCTAGGTAAAAAGAACATGCCCAAGAAAGCTGGTGAAAATTGAAACGGCCACATGAATAGAAATATGTGAGTGTACACGGTCATTCGAGCTGCCAGTATGAGCTTGGATCCTTAATCTTTCCCCGCAAGTAGCAGGGAAGAAATCCAAGGGAAGTGAAAGCACTGGGACTTGGTGCTCCGAGGTGCAGCTCATGGCTTCAACATGGACTCACTGCAGAGTTTTGGGTGAGGAGCCAATTCTTTTCTTCTTCCATATGATAGTTCAATAGATGTGAAAAATCATTAAAACCATGGAGAAAAGCCAGAAAATGTGTGTGCAACTGGGGTAACACATAATGTCTTCTGCTACTGCTGCTGGGGTAGGGGTTTATGACAATCCATCTATTCAAGACCTGAATCCATCTCTCATTAAGTTTACAACCATCCTTAAAACTCATTAAACTGAAGTGCGCTGAAGTGACAAAGATTGGGGCAGAGATAAGGAACCAGCAATGGGGATGTTTATGTACATAGAGTGAGCATTCTTATACCTGTCCCTCAAGCTGCAACTTCTTTACATTCATCTGTCATTTTGCTGGGAACTGTAGAATACTCCATCTTGAAATAGAAGCAGTTGCCAATGCATATTAATGAATATTAGCACTGACAGCACGCTACCATACTGTCAAAATGGGTAGCTGTGCAACTTGCTGATTTTCATCAATTCTGAAGCACGCAGAAATAAGTGGGTTTGTGCACATTTCATTCAGCTGCCCAAGGAGAGAGAACAAACAACCCATTGTGTCCATCTGAGAAAGCAAAAAACAACCTGCTGTGGCGAAGACAAATCGGTTGTAAGGAATGCTGCTGGGGACAGGGCTGATGACAAATGCTGAATTCTGGCTTGAATGCGTGGGGTGGGAAGATTAAACGTGCTCTGCCATTTAATAAACTTTACAGCAAGCTCTGTTTTTTTTCCTGCCTTGCTCTCTTATCAAAGGAATGAAGCAGGCTATCCAATGTTTCTAGGCATGCTTTATATTATTACCAGAGGAAAGAGTAGCAGCTGTTTTTACTGCTAGAAAAATGAAATGGAAGGTGTGATGGAGGACAGGAGACCAGAGTTTGAACCAAGTGCTGTACCCCATGTCACAAGTTAACTTCTTTCGTTATGATATTGCACATAAACCACTTTTCTTTTTTGACATCAGACTATTTCCACATGCATAGAGGCAGGAGAACCAAAGCTTTGGTATATTATTAAAGCAGAACCAGATACAAAGAAATCCAGTTAATCACAGAGGTTGCTGCCACCTTATCACCCTGTGTCCAGGCAGCCTCCATCTTGCACCAACGACTCAGAAACTGATGACACATCACTACAGGAGCGTCCTCAGCTGGGGAGAGCAGTGCCCCACACAACACCTTCAGTAAGCTGCAGCAATTTGCTCTTGTGCCTTGCTGCCAAATTGGCACGGCTTTCTGACTGCTGAATCTTAGACTTGCTGATATATCTGGAAACAGATGAAGTTTTCGTGTAATCACGTGCTCTTAAAAAAAGAGCCCTTTAGGATGAAGCAGCTCATCTAGCCCTGCAGGTGTGGAGGAAGGTCTTAAAGCATTCACCCACAACTCAAAAACAGGATGCCAAATTACATGCCTGCCTGGAGATCTGACGCAGCTTGAATTCTGGATTGACTTTTGCATAAATTCACGTATTCCCAAGTAGATATTGAGATACCAGCTACAAATGAAGAAAGCAAATAACTAGATCAAAGTCCAGGCAGCATCCAAACCCCCAGACTGGAGTAAGATGTTGACTCTGGAGGACCAGTATCATTGGTACCTCCAGAATACTCAACTTTCCTTCTGTCAGGAATCGCTTCCTCTTCGTACCCAGCATGAATGAAGCTCATAGCTGAGCAGCCCCAGGGCTCACCTACAGCAAAATGCAAGGAGAGAAAGCAGCTAACCCATTCCCTGTGCCTGACCACCCAGGAATACTGCCATGCCCAACACACAGCTTTTTATCATTTAACATAAGAGCACTCATTTTCTTTCAGAGAATAATTGAGCAAGTGTTGGTTTGGTAGAGGAGATCTGAAAAAGTGCTACTTTCCCTTTAAATGACCTGGAGATCATTTGAAGGAGGGGACTGTATAGATGAAAGAAACAGATCTGTATGAGCCAAACTATTTCCCCAGTTAAGAGAAATCTGATGTCCAGACCAACACCACTGCTTGCCCTGGAAAAAGTCTGCAGAGAGAATTAAGCAGTTATGCACATGAAAGAGAACAAATGGCAAAAAATAAACAAGGTGTGGGAGCGGGGGAAGAGAAGGAGGCAATAGGCAGAGTAAGGGTTTCCAAATGCAGCTAGTTATGGCTTTAAAATATAACAACTGCACATTCTTGCATAGAAACACTCTTACTCCGATGCACCTCAGTGCAGTGCCAGACCATAGTCCTCACACAAAGCAGCACTGTCTCGTTCTCCCAGGTCACCCAGGTCCTCTGCAGAGCTCCTTTCCAGCAGTTCAGCCCCCAGCCTGTACTGGTACAGTTGGTTGTTCCTCCCCATGTGTAGGGGACCCTACACTCGCCCTTGTTGGACCCCATAAGGTTCCTTCCACTCAACCTCCAGCCTGTCCAGGTCCCACTGAATGATAGCACGGCCTCCTGGCGTGTCAGCCACTCCTCCCAGCTTTGTACCAGCACACTTGCTGAAGGTGTACTCTATCCCTTCATCCAGGTCACTGATGAAGATGCTGAACAAGACCAGACCCAGCACTGACCCTGGGGAACACTGTTAGTTACAGCCTCCAGCCAGACCCTGTGCCACTGACCACAACCCTCCGAGCACTACCAGATCTCAGCACACCTCACTGTCTGCACATCTATCTCACACTTCCTAAGTTTATCTATGAGGATGTTAGGAGAGACAGCACAATAAGCCTTGCTGAGGTCAAGGTACACAACATCCACCACTCTCTCCTCACCTACCCAGCTGGACATGATATAATAGAAGGCTCCCACGTTGGTCAAGCATGATTTCCCCTTGATAAATCCATGTTGAATACTCCTGATAACTTTCTTTTCTTCCACTTGCTTGGAGATGATGTCCTCACCTCTCAGCTTACAGAGGAATAAGAGCAAGGCATACACTAGGGCATTCCTGAGGGCACTGCTGCTCCAGTACAAAGCCTATTATATTAAGTGCTCACCTCTACACTTTCTCTCTTAGAGCTCCCTCCTGCTATCAGATAAAAGAAAGACTTGCTAGGCGCAGGCAGTGCTCTCAAAAACCCGATATGGTAGCCCCATCCTGCTAGTATCTGCCCCTGTGCTGGGACACATGACCCTCCCAGCAGAGCAGAATCGAGACAGTCTTACTGGGAGGAGCTTTTGCTCCTTTCTGCGTGTATTTGTTATTTGAGGAATCATTGGAAAAGCATTGTACTCCTGTGAGACCACAACAGCATCACTCCTGATTAAAAATAGTTCTTCTCGTAAGGTTTCTCGCCAGCTAAATTCACCAGAGATGCTGGGTTAGATCAGTCCCGTCTGACACAGGGACAAAAGCTGGGGTTTCTCCCTTCTCCCTTTTGCCAACTCCATCAGATCAGTCCTGGCAGGACAACACCATGGCAGGAAAAGGTGCATCTTCAGCAACTTCACAGGGAACAGGAATTTTGCCACCAAGTTTAATGACTGGAGGCATCAGGGGTTAGGAAAATCAGAGGCAAGAGCCTGCGATCCACTGGGCTGGAACAATCCTATCAAATGAGATCAATGCAATATCAGCTATGAGCCAGCCCCATGCTTAACTCCCAAGCACTGAATTGCTGTTACTGGTTTAACTCCATTGGCTTTCACATCTGCTTTTCTTAGGGCACTTCTTGAACTTAAACATTACAGAAAGTAAAGGCAAAAGAGCACAGAGCCATCACAAAGCCGACCAAAACGGGCCTCAGATCCCCATGGTTATAAGCATACATAGAGTAGAAGAGAGTGATTAACATATTCGCTAATTGTGCTCATGCTCCTGTTATTCCAAGGCTCTTACAAGCATGACTTAGTTGCAGCACTGCTCTAAACAGTACAGCAGATCCCCCCATAATCAATGCCTTTGCTTTACAGAAAACAAAAGGCTGCTCAAAGACTCCCTCTCTCCACCCATTTCCTCCTATTTCATTCTGCCCTTTTCAACATCTCAGATTACAGTAGCAACCCCAAGCCTGAAACGCAATCTATTTACATGCTATCAGAACCGTAATATCTTACTTTCTCAACTGTCTTTGATGCATTCACCTTTATGGAACTGTGAACTGATGTTGTTGGTTTTTTTTTCTTTCCTGTGTCATACAAATAAAATTTGAGAATTCAAAGCTGCCTCCTGCACCATCCTTGCAGGATTCTTGGGTAATTCTGCCTTTTCTTGCACTTCTACTTCAAAAACAACCCAAATGAACTCTGAGGAGGACTGGCACTGCGGCACTTGGCTAACAAGCCCAGAAGCTCTGGTGCAAACTGAACAGGCTGAGCCCTTTCAGGGATGGAGTCAACAGAGTGGAGCACAACCACTGGAAGGCAATTAGAAGACTTTGAAGTTTGATTAAAAGAAAAGAGACAGAGACTGTGCTACAGAGCAGGTCTGCAGGCTCAGCCCGTGCTAACAGCCCCCAACAGCTTGGTTTTTAGCATGAAGAACTACAGGGATGCCAGGCAAACAAGGAGAGCAGCAAGAGCCGATTCGCTCAGACCAGAGAACAATCCTTCAAAAGACTCAAGTCCAACTTTAGCCAAAGCCTAGCGTGGTACTGAGCCTCCCTTCCCCAGCCCCCATCTGTCTGTGGGGCAGAGCTGAGCCCATCCCCAGCGCCGGCCCACTGCCCTCCCACCTGCCAGGGAATGGGGGGAATGGGTTCCTGACCCCCCTGAGCAGAAGACCCCAAAGCAAGAGCTGCTGCCCAGCTCTCTGTAACAGGCATTGCCCACATGCTCACCTTTCCCAGCTAAGGTCACTGCTTTAAGGAACAACACTGCCAAAGCATCACAATCCAGACTAGGCACTACCATGCACAGCAAAAGAAGTTCCTGTGTTTCCATGGGGATGGCGGTGATCGCATGCTTAGCAGCTGTAAGATACGGCAGCACACATGCTCAGCACACCGAGTCCCCGATGGCAGAAGAGCCACAACACCCAGGAGCCACGGAACGACAGACCGCAGGGTTCCATCCAGGCTTCAGCATCGAGGCAGCGCGGAGCGGGAGCTGGTGGAGAAGGTTCCTGCGGATTCATGTCTTGAGATCAGACAGCGATGCCTGAACTCCTCCCCGGATCTGCCTGTTACAGAAATCCCAGCGGGAGCACTGCCACATCGAAAGCACTGCAAGTCCCTCGGCTCCTCCCTTCCCATTTCCAGGCGCTTACACATGGGCAGAGGGGCAAAACGCAGGGAGCGTCCCCAGAGCAGCCACTAAACCTCCATGGCATTGGGCCTCCACTGTCTTTTTATGCTCGAAAACAGAGCGAGGCAAAGGACTGCAGCACAACTCATAAAAATATACAACTTCTCAACCAACTACAACACGCAGAGGCCATTTCTGCACATGTTTATGTCAATATTTTTGCACCCTAACAGCACGGGGCAGGGATCGGGGATTGTTCCTCACGCAGCTGCACTTTTGTGCTAACGCCTCTATGAAAGCAAACAAGCCATTTAGAGGCAACCCAAATGCACGCAGACACAAAGCGAAAGCATGCAGTTACAGCAGGCTTGATAAAATTAAACTCCCCAATGAATTTCAATTATATTCCTTCAACAGCTTAATAAATGGCAAGCTGAAACTACTGGCAAAAACAAAGTCATTTGACTGGTCACTGAAGCACATTTCTATGGCTTATGTAATTATACCCCCGTGGCAAGGCTGTAGCATTTGAAGTCCTTTTTAAAGAAAGGGAAGAAATTAAAAACCAACCAATTACTGTACGCTGGGCCAGAGCTTCGGGTACAAAGCCGTGTGCTGGCACACCGCCACCAGAGCAGGGGATAACTCATGTGAAATGCTGCCAGGGAAACACGGGGCCCGGAGCCTGCTCAGCACCACTCACCAGGCTTCCCAACAGCCCCTTCTGCATTGCTGCCTGATACACGGGCAATTTGGGACGTGCATCCTTTGCAAATGTATTTTACAAACACGTCTTCGCATCTCCTTGGAGCAGTCAGGTGTAAATTGCCATTAACTTCATCACTTTCATCTCTGCGCATGGATACAAAGGCGAAACCTACTTGCAGAGCCCAGCTCAGAGCCACATCTAACTTTAACGTGGACACCCTTCTGTGCACAGCTCTGACCCTCTGCCCCTTCACTCCCCTATCTGCTCCTGCCATCCCTCTGCCCTCCCACTGCTGGAATTGGAAAGTGGAAGCAGCTCCTGAATTAGAGCAGCGACCCCTGAAAAGAGACTCACTAGAGCGTGAATCTGCTTCAAAAGATAAAACAGGCCTTGCTGCAGAATCAAGTGGCAAATCATTAGTGAACTCTGAAATGTAGCATTTAAGGCCAAAAAAATCCATTCCATTGCTTGACCCAGATCCCTTGTAGTGCCAGCACCACAGCAAGCTGGGCTGCAGGGAACACACAGTGAAGGACTCTGCACAAGAAGAATTTCCAGGAGCACCTTCAGAGGCTTTAGCAGGGAACACAAAGGGAAAACAACAAGACTCAGACTGACACATAGCAGACGATACAGGACTGGGAGGCAGGAGAGCATCAGCTACCCCAAAACTGCCTTCAGCCACCAAAGGCAGCGGCCACATGGCCCTCCCAGCCCTCTGCTGACAAGCAGCCAAGGCACCAGGCAGTTGTCAGCTGCAGAGCTGCCGCTCACCGCTTCCCTTCCCAGACTACAGCTGTTGAGTCATAAATATCAGCATAATTAGAAAGAAGTAGAAAACACACAAACAAATCTAACAGCCCGGGCGACAACAGCGGCACTTAGAGATGCTGGTCCTGAAGTTGCTTTGTGTTTGGTGGTGTCCCCAAGGCTGTGCTGGAGGATGACAACCTTGTGAAGTGGGAGATGTGTTCCACTTGTGCCCCCTCCAAAGCTACCACTGCACAGTGAGCTATCTCCTTGTCTAGACAGACACAGCAACAAAGGTTAGGGATGGAAGAATATCTATCCTGCTTTGCAAACAGGTAGGGGAGATGGAGAAATGAAGGTCAGAAATGCCATTGCTTAGCTTCAGGGAAGGTTCTGCTGCCCAAAGATACTCTTGAAAGCCATCAAGCAGCTACAGAGACAGTACCACAGCTTAACTAGCAGTTCTTGCAGTGCTGACCCCTTCCTTGCACCGGGAAGGCTGCAGGAGACCTCTCTAGTTCCCCATAGGTTTGTTGCCACTAGGAGATGTTTAGTTTGGAACGAAGAACTGCACCAGGGCCTCTGTCTGCTGCGCTGGGAGGGAATAGTGGCTGTGGGGAGCTGGGAGCTGCCTCTCCACCTCCAAATCCCAGTTACAATGGGAGAAAATGTTGTACTTGCAAGTAGCCATTATTTAGTAATGACAATAAATCCCAGCTGAGCCACAGAGGAGGCACACGAGGAGAGCAATTTTTCCTACCTGTGCAGTGAATAAACTGTGTAATTCTACACTCCCCCCCATAGATGTGTTGCTATACATTTAAGCAGTGTTGCTACAGAACTGTGATTAGAGCTCAAATACTTTACTCGTGTTTATTGCAGTACTTCTGAAGCTGCACTCTAGCATACCCTGATAGAGACACCAAAAACCACTTTGTGACCCTGAGGACAGCCTTTCCCTGGAGCAGCCCACAGGTCTGGCACAGCAGCACACCGAATGGCTGCATGCCGTTTTGCAGCTCTGTGCATTGTGTGCTGCAAGAAGTTCACGCTTGCAACACAGGCTGCTTGGGATGGAAGACAGAGAACATAGCCACGTAGCAAAGGGAAGCACTCCTTAATATGATCTCGCTGCCACTCACTGATTCAGTCGCATACCAGCAGGGACTTCCAGTTACCACGTGCAACGCATCTGTCTGCTTGTGCATAACACTCCCCACTATGGCAATAAATACAACGCACAGTAATCCAAGCTTTCTTGCAACCTGATCTATAAAAAGCAGCTGGCTTCCCATCCCTCTCCCAACACTACCTTGGGTTTCCTGATACTCTTGGAAACCTAACAGGGTTTTTATTGATCAAGTTGGCATTAGGTAGCTATAAACACGAATTCCAGCCTACCTCTCTAAACACTGCTTACAAGGTCAACATCGCCCATCTGCCCTTCTTCCTGCCCTCCAAAACAAACAACAAACACAAACTTTCTTTAGCCCCTCTGAGCTTTTGGAAGCTACCAAGCATAAAATTACTACCTAGCTGTATACTCTGCTTAAATACCTTTGGCCAACACAGAAGCAGGAAGAAAGTCATACTGAGAGGCACCTGAATGCAGACTAAATAAATAAGGATAAACCTGCTACCAAAGCAGAGCAGAACAACACGACCAGTTCTTGTTTTGCAGACACATCCTTACTCTCCCTCCCTCTCCTGAAATGTTGCTGGTCAGACTATATGTTGAAGGCAGCCATTTCAGAAACACCATCATCACACACTGCCTCCATTTTAGCAAGCCTCACTCATCTGTAGTGAAAGCATGGGATGGCAGGATGGTGGGAGCATCTCAGCCCCGTACCCTACTGCCACAATACCAGGAGACACACTAAAAGCTGATGGGAACAAGGGCATATAGCAAGAGAGGGAATGGCTTCAAGTTGCACCAGGGGAGTTTCAGGTTGGCTATCAGGAAAAACAACTCAGAGTGGTGCTGCAGTGGCACAGCTGCCCAGGGAGGTGGTGGGGTCACCATCTCTGGAGGCGTTCAAAAAACATGGAGATGTGGCACTGAGGGATGCAGTCAATGGGCAACATTGGTGGAAGGTAGACAGTTGGACTGGATGATCTTAGAGAGCTTTATAATCTTAACGACTCTACACATCCTGCAGTAAAGAGAGAATGTGAAGGTAGGATTAATCTAAGTCTGTATCTGTTTTTTGGGAGTAAGGAAGAAATGGTGAAGGTCTCATGTGAAGGTCTCACAAATCATGTGTTGCTGTGGCTCAGCTCTGCCCCAGACCTTGATGCTCTGTGCATTCTGACACACTCACCCTGAAAGGGAAGGGAATCCCACTGCAGTGGCAAAGATGTTAACACATCCATTGTCAGTTCCTCAGATTCTGCCATACTTCTATCCATTGTTGGATATCCACCTTCAGATTAAGCCATTTGGCAGTTTTGCCCTATCTTCCACAGCCAAGCCAAGGCCAGGTGTAGAGGCCACAACTCTTCCCCACACTGAAGAGACGAACGCACTCTTCATGAACAATCAGCAATGAAAAGTCCAAGTCCTGTTTTTCTGCTCTGAAATCCTTATGCTGGAATGCTGCCCCACTTAGAGTACGAGGTCACCGTACAGCCCATGCCAGACCCCACAAGCCTGGCAGAAAGAGCTACACATGGGCTGCTCTGTAGTGGGTTTGGCCCCCACACACCCATGGGCTGTCTTGCTTTAAGAAGTACAGAACTGCCTGTGCAGTGTTGCATGGCTGAAGAAATACTTTTTATTATTTATGGCATGTTTTTCTCAGGGAAATATATATTCAAGCTTGAGTATAACCTTAAAAGTAGGCTGAGAGTACATCAGGGAGTAAGAATGAGTTGAGCTAATGACTTGCTCAGATTCAACCTCTGCTTTCTGCACCGTTTGTTGAGGGAATAAGTTGCTCCTATAACACAACTCACTATCAGAGCATTTAACCTGGACACGTTGCCTCCTCCCTGTAGTCCACACACAAGTGTTCCGGGGTCTGCACATGGCTGTAATAGCAGGCAATTCATCAATAACCTCTCCTTCTCAGGTCCTCGAGGAGTATTTACCCAACTCTCAGGTAAATGAGGCAAGACAGAGCACGTCTTGTTCCCAGAACCAGCCCCTCTCTATCAAGTGCTAGACACATTTGCAGAAAAACAAATTAGAGCATGTTAAAACACTTCACTTAATTAAAAATAAACCTAGCAGTATCACAAAGGTAAAAGTAATTCAACGCTTTGGTTAAGCACTGAAAACAGAGCTGCAGCCTGCGAGCTCACTCTGTGCATACCAAATGCTTTATTTTTCAAGCATACTAATGGAGCAAAGAGAAAAGTGATTGTAATTGGCTTTTAAGTCATAAAATATATGCTGTAAGTACCCAACAAAAACCAGCTGGACACAACTGGAGGTGGTGGAAGGCCCATCCTTGGAGACATTCAAGGTCAGGCTGTACGGGTTTTTAGCACCTGATGGAGCTGTGGGTATCCCTGTTAACTGCAGAGTTGGACCAGATGACCATAAAGGGTCCCTTCAAACTCAAACAGTTCTATGATTGTCAATATTTTCAATTTTCAATAAAAAAACAAAACAAGACAACTGCAGATTTCTCCCTGTCTGTCTGGTCTGCCTTTTCTCCAGCTCTACAAATAACAACTAGACTAGATACCTGGCTCCCTACATGACCATGACAGAACAAATCCATTGCTTTGTAAACAAGGTAGAGGAACTATCAGGTCCACACTGAGCTCCTCTAAACCCTCCCTGGGGAACCCCCCAGTGTCACAGAGGTGGTGGATCATGTGTTCCTTCCAGCAAACAGCAACAGCTCTCAGCTCCCACTGAAACAAGACCACAGATGGGCAAGGATCCCGCAGTTCTCCAATGGGCAGTCTAAGAAATGCATCTGTCTGGCACGCCATGAAAAAAATGAAGGATTAAAAAAAAGGAACGGAAAGGAAGAGAAATATCGGCAGAATTTTTCTTCCTTCATTCAAAATAAAATGTGGCCAAATAAGCAATCACCATAACCTTTTTTTTTTTTTAATTGCTTTCTTCCTTCAATCTCATTCCCAAAGAGAAAGTTATGCACACCTTAACTTTTCCAGCGCTATGCTTTAGTTGACTTCCTTAAGAAAATACATTTAAAGTTATTAAGAAGAACAAAAAAGCAACAAAAACACAAATTACTCACTTCTTGGCATTCAGTGGTAGGAATGCTCTGGGGAGATAGAAGCATAACTTCAGTTTTCACACTAATATGCCTGCTTTAAGGTGGTAAAGTCCATTGCTTTGGACAGCTTTTACTCATTTCATTTTTAGTTACCACTTGATGCCAAAATGCATTTTTCCTGAAGATTTATGGACTCACATCGCCAAACCCAACTGCATTTTCACCACTGAGCACAATGGAAGCAGGATCCAGGCCACGGTGCTAAACGTATCTATGTCCAGTGATTCCAAGAACACAAATTAATGCTGAAGCATCCATCTGGCATAACAGATTGGCTGGTGCACTTTGTCCCCCGCTAATTAATCGGTTAGTTCTACTGGGTAATGAGAGATTTCCCCCAGTTCTCTGGTCTGGGAGGACGGGTGGGCCAACCCAAGCCCATGAGCAGGACTTGAGCTGCTGGGGGCTCACAGGTATTTTTTAAAGGGCTTTAATAGACATTTATACACATACGGATAATCCTTAAAATATAAAAATATATAGAATTCTATATATGAGCATTTACTGTGTTCATTTTTGGGCCCCTCACTCCAAGAGAGATGTTGAGGCCCTGTAGTGTGTGCAAAGAAAGGCAACAAAGCCGTGTAGAGTCTGGAGCACATGTCTGATGGGGAACGGCTGAGGGAACTGGGATGGGTCAGTCTGCAGAAGAGGAGGCTCAGGGGAGACCTTATCACTCGCTACACCTGCCTGAAAGGAGGTGGTGTCAAAGCAAGGGTCAGCCTCAGCTCCCATGTAACAGCGACAGGATGAGAGGTGATGACCTCAAGTTGCACCAGGAGAGGCTCAGGCTGGACATTAGGAAACATTTCCTCTCCAAAAGAGTGGCGCTGCAGTGGCACAGCTGCCCAGGGAGGTGGTGGGGTCACTGTTCCTGGAGGTGTTCAAGAGCCATGGGGATGTGGCACTGAGGGACGTGGTCAGTGGGTATGGTGGGAGTGGGTTGGTGGTTGGACTTGGTGATCTCAGTGGTCTTTTCCAACCTTAATGATGCTGTGATCTCTAGGATCCCCCTGAGGATGGATGCGGGCAGCAGAGGACCCCACGATCACCAGGGAGCTGCAGGACACACTGATCTCATACCTCATCCAAATCATCACCTTGAGCTGTAAGAAAGCAGCTGAAAGCAGACTTCCCTGGCTCTGAAAATACAGAAAACTTAGGGGATTCGTTTGAACCACCTAAGTATTCCAGGAAGCATTTTGTTAGGAAACTGTAAAACTTTTAACAGCAAAAACAAAAGGGAAGTTGGGCTCTGTCTAAGCCCGATCACCAGTTATTTCCCACAGTTTTGTCAGACTTAACTCCTGCAAGCTGCTTATCTACAGCTTTTACAATCGCAGACTTGTGCTGCTGAAGGAGCAGACCCAGCCCTGCTGGATGCATGCACCTGCTGCACCCCCAGCACTGCCCTCCAAAGAAGTGCTTGTGTCAGGAACTGAGGGCTTAATTTACCAGAGACATTCACAATGGAGAATTATTACAGGTTTATATGCTCTCTAAACTCCTTTTTTTGCAGCTCAGTTCAGCGTGTGAAAGGGCAGTGATGGTTTCATGCTTCTGTTTGAACTGTTCTGTTGTTTGTGTAAGCTAACGAGTGCAAACTCAGAGTGGGCTTAAGGATTCCTCACAATCTGACTATGTCATAAAAATATTCTGTATACACTGAATGTGACAGTCTGGAAAACTGCCTTTCCCACTGACATTCATATCCTTGACAAAATTGTGTGCTCAGACAGGTCTCAGTGATCTGAGATGGTCCTAAGGGTTGGGACCATCTCTCCCACTGAAAAGCTCCTTCTCACACTTGAGGGCAGTACAGACGAAAACACACAAAGTGCAAGTCTCTGGAAAACAGATACCTCGCAAGCCAGTGAAATACTCATCAAAATAGAAAGCTGATTCAACACTGTAACAATGCAGTAAACAGCCCAGTTCATTGCTACAGGGCCACTGCTTCTTTGTGCAGGGTTTGACTGCTGAGAGGGCATGTAAAAAACAGTCTATTTTTGGGAAAAGGGAGATGCTCTCTGAGCCTGTGCACCACTTTAAAAATACCTGGTGTCAAAAAACAGGGACTTTCAGTGCCTGGCATCACAAAGCTGCCTCAGACTGCCCAGAGAAGGATGTGGGGAAGAGGAAATATTTGGGATATATGCTCACAAACAACATAAAAATTCAAATGCATTTTAAATCTCTCCTACAGGATGTGGAATCGTGGCAGGGAGCCATTCTGATAGCAGAACCATGCTTCAGTTGAAGCATCTCACTGGGAAAGAGTAGGCCCTCACACCAAGTGGAGGCCTGGCTTCCCACCTCAGCACCACCCTGACATTTCCTCCCTGCTCATCATTTCCTTGCACATTCCCTGGCAAACACAAAACAAACCCAGGCTTCATCATGCTGTAACACAGCAGCCCTCAGCCTGCAGGAAGAAGGCATGGTTACATGGGTAAGAGATCGTCCATTCCCCTCGCAAAGGAACAGGCCTGTCTGTGTGCTGAGGCAGGACCGGCCTCCTGTGACTGCAGCACGAAGCCTCCTGAAAGATGGAAACATGAAGATGAAGAACAGGAAGAAGGAAGTTCATCTGCTTGGGAGCCCTTAGAAACAGGGATTTCATGGAAGTTACTGTGCTGGGAGCACTTATGAGCTCTCACGACCCAAAGGTGTGCAACCACCTATCATCTGAGCACAAGTAATATAACTGGACTAATTACCCTTTGACTCCACAGGCTCAAAACTTGCAACAGTGGCTATTTCAAAGGCAAAAGGGTCTGGCACCACCATTCCAGGAAGAGTTGCCAATAGATGCCCTTGCTAAACATGTTGATCAAGTACCAAGAAGCCACATCCCTGCAGCTTCCCATGCAGGAAATTCCAGACTTAGTCAAAACTTGGCTTGAGACAAGAAATAAAAGCTCTTCAAGTTCAGATGTCAAATAAGTCTTCTGAGCAGGATCGTTTATACAGTTGTAAGTATTTAGTTTAAACCTCTATCACGAGAGCCACATATTTATTATTCCCATCTCAAAGGCAATTTGTCAGTCCTCCCCCTCCTCCAAAGCCTCCCAAACAGTTTTCTCTTTACATATTCACACCCAGAGCTTACTCCAAGGTCTTTTGGGTAGTAGGGAAGAGGACACAGCTGGAGATGAGAGAGAATTACCATCTGCAAAAGCAGTGGATCACACTGAAGTGAATGATCTCCGCAAATCTAGAGAGGGAAGTGCTATGGTACTGCAGCTGTGGAACACACCACTCACCTCTCCTACCTCCTGCACAACACCGGGCTGTCATTCATTGCAAAGTGGTTAAGAAAGCAAGCATCATTCCTTCAAATCTCTGCCCAGAATAACATGATTGTGCAAGACCAAGCAGAAGAAATAAATAGTTTCAGGCTTGTTTGCAGATAAATCTAAATTGAAAGTCTGGCTACTAATCAGAGAAAAAAAAATACATACTGAATATATTTAAATAAAACTCAACTTTTAAAGCAGTCTTCCTATTTGCTGGGGCCCAACCTTCTGGTTTTTTGGGGATATGTGGGGATGTTGATTCTGAAAACAGCATGCCCAACCCACACCTACCTCACACAGGTGTTCTGTGGCTTAACCACCCTTAATGAAATGCTGCTGGTCCTCTGACAGCTATTCCTATTCAGAGTTGGTGGTAAAGCTGCTCCTAAAATATCTGGCTGGCTATGAGAGGTCTCCAGGCAGCATCTTCTCTGAATCTACATGGCCACCGCGCAGCACTTCCTTGCACACCCAGGCTAGAAGCGACTGAGCAGAAGGCAGCAGAGCCCAGCAGGCAGTCTGCACATCTTCAGTGCTCACATTCCATGCAGCAATAATCAAAAAAAGATCTTTTCCCGTAGCAACCTGGAGAAGCCACTCCAACAAGCCCACTGCATCGCATTCTTTCCATTTGGCCTCTGGCAAGTCTCTGCCTGTTTGAACAGATGCCATCAGCACTTGTCCACGTCGTGCTGTGCTGGTTTTTTTCCTACTTATTCTATCCTTCTTCTGCTTAAAAGAATAAACCAGCTTTTACAGCCTGAACATTCACTCCACGGCAGAAGATGGCTAAACATTAAACCATTTGCCAACCAGATCGCCACGTATACAAGTCTACACTTAAATGCTGCCTCCAACAACTGACATACTACAAATACATTTGTGAAGTCCATGTCAGTTGGTCAAACAGTGCTGAGAGGCAATGCTGGACAAAGAGGCCCTTCACTGGGAAGGAGTGTACAGACTTCTCCTTCAGAAGCACAACCTCAACCCCAAACTTCAGCTGAGAGTCACATGAGAAGCCCTACACAGACTCACAACAGAGTCCATCCATTTGGGTAAGATCTGTGTCCATCTTTAACTGAAGATATTGTTACAGATTTATCATGCTTAAAAAACAGAAAAACAAACAAACAAAAAAAACCAATTTCGTTATAGGATCATAGAATAGCTCAGGTTGGAAAGCACCTTAAAGATCATCAAGTCCAACCACAACCTTATCTTTTCATTCTCAAAGGTATATGACTGGGATTTGACTCTGAAAAAATCCAGTGCTGCCAATCTGATTGTTCCGCTGTCATTGACCCCATCATATGAGTTGTTTTTTTTAACTCCAGATTATAAAAATAGATCATATGAAGCTCATGGTATGTATTTTAGGCATCTGAACAAGAGGAAAAAAAAAAGGTAAACCTGATACATGTGTAATTAAAGAGGCTCAGACTGGCACATCAGTAAGAATAATCCAATTCTTATTAAAAAAATAGATCAAGATTTTAAAATGAATGTCATTGTTTTGACTGTGTATGCATAGTAGATCAGCATGAAAACATCTGAAGCCATCTATCCTGCATTTTTACTCTCGATTCCAATGAAAATGGCCACAGGCATGAGTAGGTTGTGCAAACCCCTTTGCTACAAAGCTTGTACCACTGATTTCATTATTTTGTAACACATCTTTCATGCATCTTGCTGAAAAAGTCTTGAGGAATATCAAACACTTACAGGAAGTTACTATTTCTGTCAAGTATTCAAGGAATTGCAGTCCCTCTATACCAATTGCTGAAGATGGCTCAGACAGCCATGGATAAAACATCATCCTCAATGACACTCTACAGAACTGAGCTGCTTTCAAAAGCAGCCCTCTGCTTTTATCACTTTGGAATCCCACAGGACCGTCTCCAGAAGTACCACCCAGCTTTTCTTCTGCCAAACGGAGGGTACACGCTTTGAAAAAGTTAATGAGTAAAGCTTGGAAGCAAACGAACCTTGCAATTACACCACCACAGACAGGGTTATGGCCGGCCAGAGGAGAGAACTGGGGATCAGCTCCCCGCTCCCAACCTGCATTCCCCATTTATCAAGTTACTTAATCACATACCTAGGCAATAAATTTTAACGGAGTGACTCATGTGCTTGAAGTGAGGCATGCCTGCAGGCTTCCTGATGAACCCGGGATACTGGGAGCTATGCACATTGACCTTGCAGAAAAACAACCCATCTAATATAAAGCAAAACAGTGTTGTTTCTTTTTTTTAATTAAAAAAATAAGCACACCCTCCTGTTGATGCCACTGCTTGCACAGAAGCATCACCCCAAACATCTGATATTTATTCTTGTATTGTGGAATCTCCACGTTCCCCAAAAACTGACCCACCAAAAAGCTATTTTCTAAGCCGTGCCTTCAGTCAGCCCATGCAGATAACTGGCTGGACCATTAGCAGAAGCCTTAGATAAAAGCTGAACAACAGCTTCTTTGATCAGAGGTGAAATGATTCCTTCCAGTCTTGCATTACACAAGTGATACCAAGAGTTGATGCTCCCATGGCTCTATTAAGCTAGCAGTTGATGAGGACCATTAAACCAATGACCAAACTGCCCAGCCAGCAGGCAGCCCGCCCTTATGTTGGCATCCCTGTACAACACTGCCACGCATCCCCACTGAAACAATTTCCTAATGCTCCCAAGTTTCCTGCTGTAGTTTTTTCCCCTCTCTTCCCAAATTAAGGTAAGAGAGAGCATGAGAAAATAGGACATGGAGTAAGTGTACAGCTTAATTACCTACAAGGCGATGGATAATCAAAGCAAGTCAGGGTTTAAAACGAGACAAATACATTCTGACTTTTATATAAACATCAAATATCCACAGTTTACCCCTAATTACTAAAAGTACTCACCGCAGGCTGGATGCAACTGCATAATTAGATCCAGTGAGTACAAAAATGAACAGAGATCTGTGTCCACACAAAGCTATGTGTTAGGAGCTCAGCTCCTAATGTTTTGTTGTCACGTGTGCTATGAAAAATAAATTCAAATCTACCAAAGAATTCCATGGACCTCAATAAAAAACAGCCCTTCCTCATTCTCTTTTGTAAAAGATTAAGTCCCGTGTTTTCATACCGAGAGGATGCAAGAAGGAAGTAATTAGCCTTCGTAACAAGCTTGAAAACAAAGCCCTAAATCATATGATACTCCAATGTCAGCAAAAGGAAATGAACATGAAATGAAAAAGTGGCTGAAAACACAGTACAAATGATGGGAAAAAAATTATCAGAGTGCAAAGGAGCCTCCCTGTCTTCAGGCAAGCTTTGGTCAAAATTCTGAAAGTATTATCTACACAACAGCTTAGTCAATGCTGGGCTACAACCGAGTGCATCTTGAGGTGCACCTGGAGAGCAGGGCAAAGGTTCTGTCCTGGTTCTTCTTCTGATACCCACTGTGTTGGGGAAGAACTTTCCTGCTCTTTTGAGGTGAAAAGCACTTGGTATTGTCACCTCTCTGCAAGGGAAGGGATAAGGGAACTGGAGGCTCTCACCTACCCCTGAGCCCCTCTACACAAGGAAGCCAGCCAACGTGCCCTTAGTCATCTAAAAGCCATCTTCCAGCTGCTGGCTATGGCTGCCATGTCCCCTTTGCACCCTTGGCCCCACGACTGGCTTGCTGGAAAGGTCAGGGTAATTTTCCATTCAGAGGGAAGGAAGATAGGAGGATGCCTCCCAGTCTGAGAGGCACAGGAGGGAACAGTTCTGACCTTACCCACATAACCTGCCTGCATTAAGGCCCTGTTAATCGAATATATGTAAGCAATGGGATAGTGCTTACAGGGATGGGAGAGACCCATCACTCCACAGGCGAGAGCATGAAGCACTGCTACAAATGCTTCCTAAAAAATAGAAAAAAAATCCACTGCCAAGCTCTGGGGGTTCAGAACTACATTTAGAGGAAGGGGTGGGAAATTAATTGGAGGCCAATAAAAGCAGAGTTCACTGCAGGTAATGATTTCCAGCTCTCTGGATTTATTGATAGCCATAGAACTGCCTGGTTTCTAGCTGAGCCAGAAGCACACAGAGGGAAAGCAGCAGCACTTATCCCGGCACACAAAGCGACTGAGCCAGGTCCACGCTGTGCTGACCTTGCCATCTGGACATGTGGCAAGCCCAGAGCAGAGGCATTTCCAGCATTATCCTCTATAATCATGTAAAACTATATTCTGATGAAAGAGGCCAAAAATCCCATGCTCCAAAGGCCCAGCTGATAACTGCCATCAATCAGTCCCGTTCGCGGATGCCAGGCCTCACACGGTGATGCCCACATTATTGCTCCACAAACATTAACAGACTATCACACTTTCTGCACGAGGATGATGATTTTCATTCCCCCAGTCCTACTAAATGAGAGAAAAACAGCAGGTAAGAAGCTGATCTCATATCCCCAGTGAATAACCGAAAGGGCTTTATTGGGGGCTGCTATGTGGTCAGGATTAGGCCTGAATGATATGCAAGAGGCTTTGCAATGAACTGGTTACCGAGCTAAGAATAAACATCAGGATCCTAGATTGCAGTTCTGTACCTGTGACACAAACACTACCAAAGGGCTCTGTCCTGCCATGCTCAGTTTGAGACCACTGCCTCTGCCTGCACTGAGCACTGGGGCACAGAACTGGGCTCTCATGGAGCACGAGGACACTTTGCTCAGGGATCTTCCAGCAGCTGCACTGCAACGGGCCCATGCTGGAAACTACAGAACAGTGGCAAGCTCCTGCTTTGGTATTACACCCAGCATTACCAGCCTGCATCTCCATGCCAGGAATTCTGCAGGAATTTGCTCTCTAGCCTCAAGAGAAAGAACAACAACAAAAAAGATCAGGGAAAGAGCAGAGCGGGAGAGAAGGAGAGAGAGAAGATGAAAGGCTCTGTAATTACAGTTTGACCTCCTGCAAAACACAGGCTGAAAAACCTGATTTAGTCATTGCTATATCAAACCCGAAGTTTTTCTGCGCCTTCATCCTGCTTGCTGCATCACCATCTGCATGCAACAGCTTCCAGCCTGCACACAGGGACAGGCTCTGCCCCTAGGAGCCCGCTCAGCTTCAGCAGCCAAACCCCACTGCTCTGACAGCAAAGGCTTTGGCCAGCTGAGCACAAGCGGCACTTCTTCAAAACAACACAGTTTTGGCAGAACCAAACCCCTCCAAGGCCCGAGATGTATTAACATTAAGGATTCAAAAGGAGATCCCTCCAACTACGAAAATATATACAACCCCTCCCACGCGCCCTGACATAACAAGACTTTACAGGGCTAGCAGGAGCAAGCACAACAGTTATGATATGTTGAAACAAGCAGTGTCACTCATCCCTTGCCTCAGACGACAGATTGACGGATTGCCAGCGCAGAATTTGCAGACGATCTCCAAAGGCAGCAAGCTGAAGACAAACTGTCAGCAGAGGGACCAAAATCCTTTTTTTCCTTCCTTTTTTTCTTTTAGAAAATGAATAAACACAAATCATTGAATCCTCGAGCACCCTGGGCTCTTATGAAGACAAAAACACACTCCAAAAGAGCTAGTCCTGATATGTGTCCACAGAGAACAGTGTTCTGCTCAGGAAAGGTGCAAACTGTTTTCATGAAGTATGTCATTATTTACATGTCAGCAATCCAGACCAAGACAAAGAGGTTAACGCTGACAGAAAGCCATCAGAGGGCATTATGCAGTTTTAGAAACCCAGCAATGGACCCACTAATCAGAAAGATCAGGTATTTCCACTGCCACATCCCCAGTTCTGGGCCCTGCCATTAGTTTGGAGAAGGGTATGAGGAGAGATGGCATGAAAATGGCACTGCTTTTCTATATGGCAGCAAGAAGGAAACCTGTCCTCTGCAGACAACACAGGGAGCATAAGCTGCTCTACACACACAAATCTTTCAGGAGGAGATGCCACTTAGCTGAACAGGTCCATGGGTAAAAAAAATACTAACAAAAGCTTAATAGAGCCTGTTCCTTCAAACCTGTTGACTTAGTTAAATAACAACTTTGCATGCCACGAAGGTAGGCCAAGATGAAGGATCCTGGCAATCCTAAGAATTGAACCACAACTCAGTGATTTCTGTAAAATGAGCCCCATTTTAACTTGAGGTTGGAATGAGCAAAGCTGCAACTGCTGCAGTTTTTGTCATTCTAGAGCTGTGCGTACAACGGGCAGCATCTACTATGCAACAGACCACAAAGAACTGAACATGAGTGCTGGAAAAAAAACAACACTCCAGTCTATCAACAGAAAGGGACCAAGCCTGTCCCTTTCGATTACATTAATGTCAATGCAGCCACCGCTTTCAATCAAATAATGATTTCTCCTGTTACACAGGCTTAGCTCACTCCTTGCCTACCAAAACCACTCTGTGTTGAGCCACATTCCCGTTGACTTCATCCTTGGGTGCACTGCCCTGATTGCAATGGGCCTCTACCACCATACCAGCTGTAACACAACCATGCAGGGCTCCTGGAAAACAGCACCAAATGAAGCACTGAAATCATAAAGGTGACTGAGATCTGGCAAAGAGAAAATAACTGCATGTTTTAACTGGAATTATTTAAGCACCTCAGCAAAGTAGGCAGAGAATTTGGCAATACTGTGTATTGTATGCAACAGACCAATCCCTTCACCTAAGCTTGTACGATAGATGTGCAGAAGAGATGCTCCCCATAATTAGTTATTAAAAAAATACATGTATTGACCAAAAATTGAAATTACATGCAAGACATCCTGGATTCCAGGTGAAGTCTAACACTTTGTCTTCCTTGCATTCTTCTCTCAGCACGGCATCCAGCCACTGCTGAGCAGTTTGAGATGCTCTGAAGTATTGTGGACTATTCTCAGTGCAAGACTGCTCCTGAGCAGTGATGACAGCTGGAAAGAAGACGTGGGGGAAAGAAACTGAAGGTGCAGGTGCTTCTATCAGCATCTTCAAGCCCAGCACAGGGTGCAATGGCTTCAAACCGCAGCGGAGCTGCTAAGCAATAGGATGGGAGCACTGTAGGCATCAATTATGCAGAACAACAGGTTGGGAAAGCCTTGGCAAGACAAAACTAAGTAGCACAAATGATACAAATGAGCCTGGAACGGGCTGGTGAGGAAGAACTGTCACCAATCCTGTTGCATGCTAAGCTTTCTGAGCTGGGAAATGGACTATGCAATGCCAGTAAGACAGCATGCTGCTTTCAGCCTGCCCGCCCAGATCCAGCCTGGGTGTGTTTCTGCCATCCTGGTACGGGAACTTCTCCATTTACATAATTCACCCAGAGATAATCAAGAGCTGGCTTTAATATAGCATGAATTAATCCAAGATCTGTAATGCATGCTTAATAGAGCAAAATGGTTTGTTTTCCCAGAAACCTCAACCATTCTGATGTTCAATTTGTGACAACAGAAGTCTACAGGAACGGAGCCTCTTACACCAGTTTTTCAGCTTGGGCTCCAGCTCGCTGCAATCAATGCAAAGAAACTTGCTGTCTTTGCCAGGTGCAGAATTAGGTTAACAGGGCAGATCCATAACAAAGTAATTGGCTCAGATATTGACATTTATACTCTTGTATCTGTAGGCATGAGGAAGGGAAAAAAAATAGCTCCTGTGTTTGAAAACTCTGGTCAAGCATAACCTGAAAATCAGCTGTTTTTCAGTGCAAGCAGCAAAGTAACTGCCATTTGTTAGCCCTACAGCAACCAAAGCCAACAAAACAGGACATGTTTGCAGTAGGAACTACCTGAACAACTGCCATTTGTTTTCAAATGAAGACAGCAAACTGCTGGTTGAGTGGGAAATTTCATATGGAAGAGACAGACACACCTGTAAGCTTCAGGGATTTCCTTACTATGAAACCAGGTCTTGGGAATGAGAGAGATTTACTCAGCACTTTTCCCACCTCTTGATGCCAGAAATCATGAATTCATTTGAAGCATGCAAAAAACTAAGTCTCTACAGACACCAGCATTTCACAACTACCTGATCTTTTCTGTCTGTTAGCAGAGGCTGGACTTAAATCCTTCAATACTACATTCAAGGACCTCTATCACACGAACTAAATCTCCAATAATTGACAAGAAGAGATGAAGCCAACTGCTTTCTCATATGGTTTGGAGATATCGCAGTCAGGCAGCATCTTCTCAAAACACAACTAGAGATGACACTTCATCAGACAACAGAGATGTGCCAGGCAATAAATCTTGCAGCAGAAGGCTCCTTCCTATTTTAATTCTGGTCATCACCAGCGGAGAGATACAATTGTCTTTCTCAAGCTACAACAGACAGAATAGAGGGGAAGCCAAAGCAAACACCCCAAACAACCCAACACGCTGAAATACTCAGGATTTCATTTAAATCCCAGCGTGCTCATTCTGGCCTAATAAAAATAGCCCACCCCACTGTTTGCACAATCCCTGAGATCAGTGGATATTATCCCTACAGCTGCCTGCGCTACTCAGAGCAGCAAGGAGGCTCGTTTCATTCGGGCACATCCATCTGTTTCCCCCTCCCTTTTCTCAGATGCATCATTTCAGCCCCAAGGACGGACCTGGACTGAGACCTCCCCCATCGTGACACTGCTGACCAAGGCTGGGTGTCCCCACAGCTCTGACATTTTGCTCCATGGGAAGATGTGTCCACCTAAAGGTTAGCAAATAGAGCTCTTCTGCAGCACTCCACAAGAGCTGTTTTCATTTGGTCTCTGGCCATTGTGGCTGTCAGTGAACGAAGAAAAGGCTCTCGTGTATGCACAGCACAGATTGGCACAGACTACAAAAACCCACCTAAAAGCAGGGCTGACATTTGGTCATTCAGCCCATCCCAGGCTGTGCTGAGCTGGTTACAGCACCAGATTTACCCAAGCTGTAGCCTAAAGCTATAGATAAGTTATACTACTGGGTGGATTAGTCCTCAGATAGGAAGTTTTGCTTTCCATCCCCAGCCACATATCCAGGCAACACCAAAGCACGACCCCTAACTCCATTGCCCTGACCCCCCTCCCTGCCCTTCAGCTGCACAGCATAGCCGGGCTGTAAGAAAACAAGCAGTGGCAGCAATAAGAGGCAGAGCCAGAAGAATTTAAAGCGTTACCTCTTAAAGAAAAGACATGGATATATTATCCAGCAAAACGTATTTGAGTATCAGTGGCCACTGTTCCCTTAGAACAAACGGTCAGAAATAGCTCCTTCCATGCTGCCTGCTGACAAACAGCCCTCTGACAAGGAGCCAACGCACTCAGGGAGGATATACGACCTACTGGGAGCAGGACTCACACCAGCCTGCTTCTCCCACAGCTCCCTGCGTGCCTTGGGGTAAATCACTTCACCTTCCTGTGCCTAAATTCCATGTTTTGTAGCAGGGATAATCACTCTTTGCTATTACAGAGCGGCTTACCAGTGACGGACAGGAGTCCAGGCACTGCAGACAGAAAATTGCCCCTCCACCCCAAATGCTTTACAGAAAAGCAACGTTCATAAAAAAGCAGATTTCAGATTCGGTTCTCCAGTAGTTACTACAAAGAAGAGCAATTTAACACAGACTCTACAGATGGGGAAAAAAACCAACACAACACAATCTGACGACATCCTTTCAAGCTCAGGCTTTTAACCTGACACTTAAAAAAAAAAACAAAAAACCCACCCTAAATGTGCAATCACATCCGAGACAGGAAAAAAAAGCACAAAAAAGGTGGGCGATATTGTTCCTTCTGAGCAAAAAAAAAAATTACAGCGTACTCAATTTGCCAGTTTTATAGGTGATGTGACAGGGCCTCAGTTCACGGCTGGGCAGACGGAGAACAGAATGATTAGCAGGGTATGATGACAGTGATCGCTGGCTGGTTCCTGGAGAGCTGATAAGTTATTAAGCTAAACAATGCGTCGCTATTATGAGCGAGTCAGTGCACTAACTGTAATTTCCTTGAAAGCTGAGCGGTGCATGATTATACTTGTCCACTCAGACTCCCTGCTGGCAGCTCCGCATTCTGCTATTGTTCTGAGCTCCACAGCCTTCCCAGCGCCCAGGATACAGCCGCCTGAAAATTTATTCTTCACATTCAGCCTCCGCTGTGGCAGCTGTCATCTGAAGGGGATCGGGAAGAGAGACGTCCTCCATCCTGAAGCACAGCTATTAGAGCCCCTAAAGCATGTGGTTTTGTTTGTCAGCACAAGCTACCTCTCATTTCTAGTTGAGGCAGTTCCCATTAAAAGGGTGCTCTGACTCTGGAATAACATAAGTACATGTGTGTTATATACGTACACTTGCATCCATGTGTGTTTTTAATACGCACATACACAAACACACGCATACAAGTGCATTCCTGTTTCCTTTATGATGTTCAGGAAGACCGCTGTTATTACTGGCAGCTCAGATGGACATCTTTCAACTCAACTCAACATATAGGCAAAGACAACAGAGCATGCTTTCACTAAAAACCTAGAAAAACCAGGGCCTGAAAAGGCAAGTGAAAACGAAGGCAGGAGCAGCCAGACAAGGAAGCGTGGCCTTCACCTCTCCCACCAAAAAGCATGGACTCCCATTTTGATTACCCCAACTAATTCTCAGCAATGCATCTTTGCTCTCTTCTGCATGAAGCACCACAAACCTTGGCACGTCGTTACCACGCTTGTGCCCTGGAAGGCTGTCAGTGTGTCTGTCCAGGAGGTGGTTATTAAGCATCCTTCCCTCCCACAGTAACAGGTATTGCAGAGTCTATGCCCCATTGCCCCTAATGAGTCTTGGGGTGCAAGTGCTTCAGTCTCCAAAAATATTATCAGATAACTCACATTAGATGTGATATAAAACGAACATTAAGTGGGAAGCAAACTTGACACCGTGTTCATTCCACATGTGCTTAAAAGGTTCCCACCCATTTTAAACTCTGCTTTATGGAAGACTCATTTAAGGAACAGCACAAAGTTCTTTCACTGTCCTTTTCTCTGTGCTGATCCTGGAAGGAATACATAACCCGTCGTATGTTTAAACAAGCCAAGGGAAAAGTACCACTCTATTTTGAATCCAGGAACTGTTCTATTCCTGTCACTGAGCTCTTTCAAACACAAGTAAAAGGAAAAAAAGTATTACTGTTGGAATTAAAAACACAAAAGGAGCAAATGTAATATGCAAAGCATACTAGCAATACGTGTAAGCTGTGTCTATCCTATTAGTTTGGAAAAGCCATTACTACATTACTCACACCTTTCCACGTTAATTTTATCCCGACAGGATGATCTAACCATCTGATCAGTAATAAAGGTTAAAAAGTCCAACAGTGATTTCTACTTCAAAATTAACTAACCCACGGCTGCACTACAGCAACCATCTGTGGGCCTGTGCCATAAACACAACCCAAACGAGTTGCCTTCAAAAGGTGCCTTTTCTTTTTTCCTTTTTTAAATGCCCTGAACTTGGATCACGCTCAGCAGGTTAACAGCAACCTCCACAACACTGGAGGTGGGAGCTGTTGTCTCAGGGCTGGGAATTTCATCAGCTGCTTGGCTGCAATCCTCCAACAACACCCAGACTGCACCTAAAGGACAGTGAAGCGCTGGTAAAGGCTGCCCAGAGCTGGGTGCCCCATCTCTGCAGTCAGCCAAGGTCAGGCTGGAGGGGCTGTGAGCACTGACGGAGCTGTGGGTGTCCCTGTGCACTGCAGGGAGTTGGACCAGGTGGCCTTTGGGGGTCCCTTCCAACTCAAGCCATTCTAAAGTTCTGTTCTATGATTCTAAACACAGAGCTTGTACCTGCTCTGAGTGTCCATTTTCAAAGCCATAAGGAAACACAGTTATGTTCCAGCCCATGGCAGCTCCAAAGGAGATGAGCAGCAGTAACATGCCAGGGAAGGCTCTCAGACATGGATTAACAGCCACAGATGTACGTAACGTGATATACTACGAACACAGAAGAAAATGAACAGAAAGCATATGCTGATGTACAAGTATATCACAGAAGGACACCAATCTTACATGAAACATTTCACACACACGTGCTATTTGTCATTGCTGACTTTTTCCCCTCCCCACCCCCTCCCAGTAAGTAGGTCATTATCACTTCTACAATGAGACACCCACTGAAAACACACTGCTTCACAAGCCCATTAGAAGCTAATAGATAACCATATTGTTTTGAGACTATTTCATATTTAAATCATTGCTGCAGATTACAATTCAGCCACCATCTGAATGAACAAAGCCATTCAAACGGGTCCAGGATGCACAAAGTCTTTTTATATTAGTCATTCCGGGCTCATTTCACACTCCTGTGCAAAGGAGAAGGATTTCTGGCCTATGACAGCACAAGAGCTACCACGGGACAGCATCCACCACACAGTGCTGTACGTTGAGTCACACCAGGGGACAGTTGGGCTCCAAGCCAATCTAACACTTTCCCTTACTTAAGTCAAGGACATAAATTGAACTTCCACGTAGAGGGCTGGGGTTGAAGAGGCTCCATTGGCCACATACATCCATCTGACACTCCTAAAACTGTAATTCCATGTCTGTGCTGATACAGAATGAGCACATGCCCTTTCCAAAGGCCAGCTTTGCTGTTATCCAGCTATGGAATTTTTTTTGCTTCTACTTTGTTTAAATCAGAGCGGGTTCTAACTTCTGCCTTTTTTTTTCCTCCTTCTTTTTTCTTCCCTTTAAACAGCGCGTAGCCAATATGCAGTTTGGAGCGAAATGCTCACAAAGACACAAAAAGGACCAATAAACCAACACAGCACACAGTTACTCCTCCATACTGAGGAATCTCTCCAAAGCTGAGAGGTCACATAACCTCACGCTTACCTTCAAAAAACACTTTGTCCTGTTCAAACAAGGCTTTAAATCACAAATTACACTGGGATACAAAACATAGCGCCAACAGAGCAAAGAATTGTGATGTCCCGAAGACCAACACAACATAAAAGATAGCAAAGCCACGTGCATGGCTTCAGGTACAAGATTGAACCAGACAAAATCTGGAGCCACACCATCTCAGTCTACCATAATCTGTCCCACATTTACCTCCACAGCGGCGAGAGGTTAATTCTAACCTGCCTGCTTCAGAGCAAAGCAGCTGGGACTTGAGAACAAAAGTATGATTTCATTTTAACATCAACACGTATGATTTGAAGATACCTGAAGTCATTTTGGGGGCGATGACATCTGAGGTGTAAGAATAAGAATGATCAAAGGAAGTATATTTACTGCTGAAACTGCACAGCACATGTAACGAGGCAATTGAGGAGGAATGGGTGACATGGCAACTGGAACCAGTCCATTTACGCAATAAGCCAGATTTTGACAGCAAGAGCATCTTCTGCAAAGAGAATGTTTTCTCATTGCTAATTACTGAGTTTAGTTCAGAACGATCACTGGTTCATTCCGGGTTGAGAAACAAATTAGGAACTGAAAACGCAAGCAAGTCGGTGTTTCTTTGTTTGCTTTTCCCCCCTCCCTCTCTGCAGACCTGTGGGGGCTGAGACCGACTGCCCCACGTCCTGACACATGCAGTCTCAAGTCACTGTCAGTTCAGTTTGTTCAGTACAGATCACATTAAATTGCTTAGCTACAAACACTAAATAGGTTCAGATATTTCTCTAAGTGCTCAGCACTTTTGCCTTTGTTTATTACTTAAAAAACAGCAAATGAAAATGCTTGTTTGTTACCCCATTAAACTCAAGCTTCAACTTCCACCCAAAAGCTGCTCGAAAAAGATCACAACTGAAAGATTAATCATGTAATAAATAAGTCATCCATCATTTCCAAAAAATAAAGACTGAGTAAATCTATGTAAATGCATACAGCTGCTTAGATGCATACAGAGTATCTCTCATTATTAAGAACAGTCTTTTTTCTTTTTGCTGAGACTGTATTTATCTGCAAGTGAGGTTATCAAGAGAGGAGAGTCAATCTTTATTTAGGAAAAGGAATAAAAACTACGAATGTTAAGGAAGATTAACACGGGCCATTTCCATCAAGGTCTCTAAGTCAACTGCAGCCAACTCCCTCTGTACGACAGGATATGTTCTGTGGCATAATACAGTGTTGAATACACAGCTTTTAACCACAGAAGTAGGGTAAGTATTCAGGCATCACCAAAACCAGAGCGTATCATTACCCGGATTCTCTGACACAGTGCTGCTATAAAGCCTGAACAGGAAAGGATGGGAAGAAAGTCACACCTCCATTTTAACTGTTCTATCCATATCAAAACCTGTAAATTTTCCCCTCCAAGCTTTAGAAGCTCCCCCAGCATCTTTTATTCCTAAATTCACATATTTTAATACTTCATATAACATCCTAAGGTTGCATTTGCTCTATCCTTACGTTGCGCAGCCTGCGACTCCTTACTACATCTCCAGCATCCTCTTGGATGGAAACGCTAACACGTTGTGAATGAAGAAAAAGAACTTTTCTTTTACAGATATATCTTAATCAACCACACACCCACACTTCTGAAAGGGTTGGGTTCCCACTTAATCAACAGTTTGTACTGGAAGTATTTGGGTCAAGGATTTCCTATCAACACTAACAGCCTACATCTCCCTAGCGGACAAGAATAGTACATGCATCTTAAAAACATCAATTCCATCACATTAATGACACTGAACTGGACAAGAAAGGCCTGAAAAACAAGCACTTGGACTCCAAGCAATACAGCCATGCCCATACAAGTGTAACACAGAAGGCCCTCAAAGACTAGTAAACGGTTTGCTGTCACCAAACAGACTCGCCACTCACCTTTTCCTTGTGCCAACGTCGTGCTCAGCAGCACTACAGCAGTGAGCCCTCCAAAGCAGCAGGTCAGAAGCACTCCATTTTAACCCCTAGATAAATACATCTAAGCAAAGCAAGGTAGTCAGTCCTGGTTGGTGAGGAAGTTTAGGCATTCACTGCTTGTTTTAGATGTGAAATAAAAAAAAAATCCCAAAACTTATCAACCCATACGAAATGTTTATTACACACCAGACCACAAAAATGAGATCAGATTCTTTATTTCCACGGGTAGCACAGCAGAACGCTGCGCAGTAAGCCTGAAAGCAACAGGGGATCGTACGGTCATGAGGAAGGCTTCATCAATCTTCATTTCTTTCGTGCCGTAATTTTTGTCTGTTGTTCTTTCTCCCAACAGCTACACCTTCTATTCAGCTGTACAAACCCAAGCTGAGCTCATGGGGAGTGATCTTTTTCACTCTGAAAGCATGGAATCATTAAGGTTGGAAAGATGGCTAAGACCGTCCAGTCCAAGCACCGATGGTAACTGCAACTTACAGGCTTTGCTCTGTTGATGCTGCAATGAATGGAGTTATTTCCTCAGATTCCTGTTGTATAATCCTTCCTTCACCAGCCCTCAGCTATCAGCAGATCAGAGCTGGAGTTTACTCTGGAGTTGGCAGTAAACAAAAGAACAAATCCGCACTGTTTTCCCTTGAAAAAAGGAATTGTAGCCCTTGTCCGCACGCATTAAGACACGCAGGACGATTAAGGAGCTGTGTATGAGATAAACGAGGCAGTGTGCTCAACAGATTAAAAGAAAAAAGTCGAATTAAGTGGAAAGATTTACGTATTTATAGAGCACAAGCAAGGCATTGTCAAATAGTTTCAGCCATCAAACGGGGCCTAATTTAAGTTATAACTCAGTGGTAGGAACTGCCTGTGGATTCAAACTATTGTGTTAATGAACAACTCGACTGCTCCTTCCTGATGACAAATGCACAGCTGTCACACTTGCCCTAACGGACCTGAAGCACCTAGATTGCAGAGGGAGCCTTCCAAGAATTAATGAAAGCCACATTTTCCATTTAAATACTGACTTGCATCCTAAAGTAACAAATACTCAGCTGAAGGGGGTTTTGATGAGTCACGTAGCAAAAGATAAATATTTTGTCCCTCTTTTTTTTTGTATATTTCTCAGCTCAACATCGGTGGGCACCAGGGTTATATCCAACACTGCACCCTCAGATGATGCACTGTGTCTGTGCAGTATCTCTACCAAAGGATGGAAACAGCTTAGTATGGGAAATGAGGATCCACCACCACCCCACTACAACCACAGCCAGGTGTGGTTTGATCCAGAGTTGCTGTTCTGCCTTTGGAACCCCATTTGGTTCCCTGGGATGGATGGCAGGGCAGCAGGAAAACAAAGCAGGGCCCCAGCAGGCAGCCTGCCCGCCAGGGGGGGGGAAAGAAAGGGAAATAATAACAGCATTTGAAGATGAACAATAAGAGACCACCAGGAAGGAAACCTGCTCTTTACAAGGCTCAGTGTATTAAAATAGTGCAGAATGTCCTCACAGCCCAGCGAGGACACCCAGCAGCCCGGAACACAAACTAAGGACATGCACAATTCAAGAGCTTATGCCCTTCATGAGGCTCCAACACAAACCATCTATTCTGTCCTTCCCATCCATTGGATTCTTATGGTGCTGACTGCCCACCAGCAAGATCTGCACCCCACACACATACATGGGAATGCTGTAGGAAGGCAGGCAGGTAGCTTGAGGCTTCCCAGGGCATCTGGACATCAGCGTGTGGACACTTCCATAGCAGATGGCCAAGAGGTGGGGCTGAGAAAGGTTCAAAACCTCAGCAACCACATTAAAAAACCCCAGCTCAAGTCCTTTAGGAGTCTCTGGCACAACACAAGCAACCTGCTCTGGTGAGTGAACACCTCCAAAGCCTTTATTCAGTGGCCTTCCTCTGATACGCCGGGTGGCACAAGCCAAGAGAAGGAGGTTTGAATAACAGGAGCAACCCATCCTTGCCAGAAGATCACCCCACATTGCAGGCTGATCTGCACTTCACATAAGGGGCACAAATTCCTTCTATTTAGCTGAGGTTATACCAAAGGGAAAGGGCTGGTGATCTCCTGAATTGCCCTCAGAAAGATTTTAAACATCTGTTTGTCCTTTTGTGCTCTGAAACCCAAAGTGGACCTTTATTACAGCACCTCCGATCTCAGGGCGCCTGGGCAGCAAGTGATCAGGGAATGACAAACACTCATATGAACAGCAACACCACGTTGTTTCTAAATAGCAGTGTCAGTTACTTACACACTACCAAGCAAAAGGGACACATCACCAAAAATACAGTCACAAACTCAGCAAGAATAACAAACCTGGTTCCATTCCTTGTTCGAAGACGGAAGAAAATCCAGTTTGTTCTGCATTTTTATCATTCCTTACCTCTCACTGCGCTCAACTTCATCCTAACTGTAACTTATCACTGTTAGAACTTAAGTAATACCTTTCTCTCTCAGGTACCATAATTCCTTAGTTACCACTGAAGCATTATGTTACTGGAACCAAGAGAGGGCAGGCTGTTTGGTAACTCAGTGACTCCTGATGTTCAACGGTCCATCACAGCATTACCCTCAAATCAGCAAGCAGGGGCTAATTATATTACACAGACACAGTGCTTGGAAGAACCCTGACCCCACTTTGTTCTCCAGGACTCGAACTCTCCATGTATATTTCTATGAACCCAAAAGAGAATGTTGGGCTCATTTTACTCCTCCTTACCACACACACCGGTGGCTCAGAGCTATCTGAGTCCTCCCTCTCCATTCACAATTAATGTAGTAAAAAGAGAATCACAGAATCATCATAGAATGGCCTGGGTTGAAAAGGACTACAATGATCATCCAGTTTAACCCCCTCTATGTGCAGGGTTGCCAACCATCAGACCAGGCTGCCCAGAGCCACATCCAGCCTGGCCTTGAATGCCTCCAGGGATGGGGCAAAGAGATTTCCTTACAAGTGCTCTGATACCCACCAACACAACGCACACCTTCAGAACAGGCTGGAGATCCTTGGCACTGAGGAACTCTCAAGTCAAACACAGACATATCACAATCACTAAAGCACTACGAGGATCAAGAGGAGAGCAAGAGCAAAGAAGATGAGATAGATGCAAATTTCAGCATGCAACTACAAATGACATGGAGCTGATCCTCCACTAGGGTGCCCGGCAGAGCTACAATCAATAGGTCCGTGCTCATTTGCACAAGCAGAGCACCAGCAGCACAACTAAGCCGGAGTTTCACTATCAGTTACCACTGGACTACCTGTCTTAAGGCACCTTTGCATCAAATGCAAAGTTATGATTCACTGTGTTTTTCCTGCAGCTCCGCTCGGCCCGCTGCTTTATTCACTGCTGCTCTCACCTCCTCACCTCGTTAACTGCTTTCTTGCTTCTGGCCATCGGAACCGTTCCAAAATTGCTGTTCTTTGTGCAAAAAAAAATATAATAAAATACTGCTATTGTAACAGAAGCTAAATTAAAAGGCTCGTGACATGAATAGGGGCAGGCAAAGTGGCGAAAGGCCAACTAAAGAGAGGGGTATTTGTTACTGCTCCTTCCCGAGAGGATTAAGAAAAACATTCAAGATTTTAAAATCTGTTCCAGCCCTTCTCCTTAGTGTATAAGAATGTGAAAGAGATTCCAATACTCCTCCCAGATAACCCCTCAGAAGTAAGAGCCTCTGTAAAACCATAGCGTTTCCTAACACAAGGATACCAGCGATGTCACCGCCGCCCCTCTGGATCGCATCCATCCCACAGATCATTATTTCCTATGGGCACAGATAAACACTCTGTTTAAGGTCTCAATGGGAAAAACATCCGTGGTAAAAGTAACTTTGAAACCTCACCAGAAAAGAGCAGCAGGGACACGATGCACCCCTCCCCTTTTCCTTCCCACTCTCCCAGGTCCTTTTCAGGTAGGGTGCTCAGGAGGGGACATCTGCCTTGCTATGAATAAGCCACCATCCCCAGGGCACTTCTTAAAGAAGTGGGGGGAATCAGTGGGATCTGATGCACTCACACCTCCCGGAGACCTCCACCCTTCTCACACCACCAGGCTATGGGTGGGCATCCCATCTGCACGTGGTACAACCCGCTGTCCCAAGAGCAGCACCAGCTTCCCCTCCTCTCCCCTACACCTCCAAAAAACCAACCCAGCAGAAGGGAAATAAACACAAGCTTCCCACGCCAAGCAAAACCTTTCCACAAACAGTTTGCTTTTCCTGACCAGTGAGATTCCACGGAACCACCGGTGGTGCTCTGTGTGCACAGAAAGGGTTGGAGCCCACGGCAGCAGCTCTGATCTGAGCGCTGCATGCAGGAGGGGATGGCACACCTGGAGCAACACTGCCTGCTGCCCTGACCCCTCACCAACACCGGAGATGAATTTAACACCAAGCAAAAAAGATAAATGGCCGTGAACTTGAAATACACAAATAAGTCAATACCCCACCAATGCCCAGCCCATGAAATAGAAGAGAGAGGTTTAAAGGTCTCCTCGCTGACGTGAATAGCGATACTTTATGCATTAGCAATCCCCCCCCCACTCCCTAGTCAGCAACCGCTTTTCAATTAGTAATGAAAAAACACATGAAAAAGAGCAATATCAGCCTGAAGAGCTTCGGGTACCCCGTGGAGCACTCGGGGATGGCAGTAAACAAGGAGCTGATATGCACACACTGCACAGCGCTGAGCCGAATGGGATGAGCCCCAAATCAGAGTGAGATTTCAATGCATGAAGTTTAGCTGGAAGATAAGGGACCGTAATCAAATTACACCACAAATAGGTCCATTCATCCGTGAGCGTTATTGCAGGGAGAGGATTGAATTACAGCTCGGGATAAAACAATTTCAGGAATAAAAAGGAAATTTATTAGCTATTTATTATTGTCCCGCTGCCAAAGAAAATTTCCCACCTTCGTCACAAGAACGCAATCCGAGGAGAAAGCTGAAATACTAATTACCAGGCTGGAAAAACAAGAAGAGTTCGGGCTGTATTATTTACATTGCCATTCCTCTTTCTGAATAGAGCCACAAAGTCAACGAGCCGAGGGAAGCCACGAGAAGAAGCATTTGCAATTCCAGTTGTTTTGCTGGGGAAGGCCCAGGCGCTGAGATGCATGCGAGGCACCGGGCAGAGCGATGGGGCTTTCCTTCCTCTAAAAAAGGAAAATTCCTCCCGGTGCCTTCCACTACATTTTCTCTTTTTTCCTCTCTCCACAAAGCTATCCCAACAGCACGGGTTTTACAGGGGACCAAGTGCAAGGTGGGCATTCCCCACCCCCCCCCC